>JAEAOA010001449.1:1392500-1415000 GCA_016746295.1 Potamilus streckersoni
ATGAAAAATAAATATATAGTGAATTAATTAATAAATATGTAAATAATAGTGCAATGTTGCAACTATAGATACTAACTTACTGATAGACGGATATGCAAGTATATAGATAGGGAGATAGATAGACAAATAAACACTACACAAATAATTGGTGTACAAAGATAACATTATAGATAGAAGAAAATAACACATATAAATGTAAAATAAATACATATAATAAAAAATAAAAAAAGGACGGAATTTGAAATTTGGCAGGAAAATGATTTTAGTTCACCAGTGTTTAAGAAACAAATCTTTTAATATATACATATGCTTGACTGACACCCATACGATTCAGCATCGCTATTTTGAATATCGTTCTTTCTTGTTGAAAAATGCCTTCTTATGTTCTCTTAATGTCAGACGTATGTAGGGTTTTATGTGATGGACGGGTTAATTTATATTTATTTTTTTAATGCCTCAAAGCTAGTAGCAAGGAGTAACCAAACAATGCAAATAATCGGAGTTGCCGATTAGATAGACTGGTTTGTCAAAATGCGTTCGATTAAAGTATGACTAAATTGTATAAATTAGTTCAGATGATGTCTTCAGACAATATTATGAACAAATTTATATGTCGTTACAAAACGTAACTGTATATAAAAAAACAGATAATTATAGCCACTGCTAACAGCAATAGTAACAACAGCTGGAATAATAATAATAATAATAATAATAATAATAATAATAATAATAATAATAATAATAATAATAATAATAATAATAATAATAATCAGCAATACGTGTGACTATATTCATTACGATCTCTTCAAACGTTGAAGTCAATTTGATTACAACGAGATTTGAAACATTTCCAATAGGCAACCATTTTCTTCTAGGTTTTTTTTTTGTTTTTGTCTGTCTGAAATGGTTAAAATTATAAGAAAATTCTATTCGAAAGATGTCAGTAGACTTGAAGAAACACGACACATTCACAAGTTTGTAAAAAAAATCTCTACCCTGAATTTCTTTTGGATCAAATTTACATTTAATTTTACAAGTGTAAATCACGTTAACAGAGCAAATATTTCTTTATCATTACCTCGATGGACTGGTACTAACACTATGCTAAACATGTAATTGTGTATTTTTTGGTTTAGGTAAGTGCTCTTTCTGTGTAAGTCATGAAGCACTTACTTTCTGTGTTACAATGGAAAATAACTTTGGTGGTAGATACGATTTTCAGTCTGGGGAGGGTTTGGGGAATTTTATGGTCTAATCAGAGAATATGTAAGTTTAACTTAATTTTATCATGCAAAAATTAATTAAGATCAACTATCTTAGTTATAAATGTATGTCAAAACAAATTGAATGCAACGTCAATATACTTTAACAGTGTACATAAATGTTAATATACTTTAACAGTGTACATAAATGTTAATATACTTTAACAGTGTACTATTATTATTATTATTATTATTATTATTATTATTATTATTATTATTATTATTATTATTATTATTATTATTATTATTATTATTATTATTATTATTATTATTATTATTATTATAGGCGTTTTGGAACTAAATGCGCTGGGTGCAGCAACGGAATATCTCCGAACGATTTGGTGCGTAAAGCGAGAAATAAAGTGTTTCACCTCAAGTGCTTCACGTGTATGATATGTAGAAAACAGTTGTCTACCGGTGAGGAACTTTACATTCTGGGGGAGAATAAATTCCTTTGTAAAGACGATTATTTGCACAACAAACTAGAAGGTAAGTGAAACACCTTTTCAAAATATTCTTTAACCTACCGCCCAGCGGTCAGTATATGTATGAACAACTTTTCGGCTACACCCACTATTTCGTTTTGACACGGCTTGCCCGAACTTGCAAGTTACAGCCATGATGGATTATTGGTAACCTCTAGACATTTAATCGTATAGAATGTGGTAACTTTGAAAACTAAGTTAACGTTATTCAAAAGTCTTAATTTTGATGCAAAGTGAACATTTAACTATGGCTATGTTTTGATACATAGTTATAACTCCTGTTATCCAATTTATATGTTACCTTGCAAAATGTTATTTAGACAGACGTATGTATGTATGTATGTATGTATGTATGTATGTATGTATGTATGTATGTATGTATGTATGTATGTATGTATGTATGTATGTATGTATGTATGTATGTATGTATGTATGTATGTATGTATGTATGTATGTATGTATGTATGTATGTATGTATGTATGTATGTATGTATGTATGTATGTATGTATGTATGTATGTATATATATATATGTATGTGTATATATATATATATATATATATATATATATATATATATATATATATATATATATATATATATATATATATATATATATATATATATATATATATATATATTGGTTACCTGTATTCATTTTCGCTCTATCCCTCGTTGGCGATGTTGCTTGCAATATATTACACATAAAAATGATGGCAAATTTTGATGATAAATGAGGCGAATCTTGACCATTCAAGTAAACTAAGAAAAGCATCCCCAACCTACTGGATAAGAAATCGAATCCTTAAAGCGAAACAAAACAAAACGCCACATGAAGCACTTTTTATGAATGTAAACTTATTATAAAAATTTTAGGTAAAGATCTGACTGTCAAAATACTATAATTTGCGTTCACTTGTTCAATGAATTTCTATAATCAACCTGGTTTTTTTTGGATGGGGCGGGGTGGGGATCTGACTCCATGGATAGCAACAAAACTGTCTAGCATAAAAACTGAACTCGGTCTTAAAATTTCCAAAATTAGAGACTTAATAATCTGTGAAATTTTGAAATCTGTACCATTTTGCATTTTTTTGAGCGTGCAATATTAAAAGTTAAAAATTTTCGATGGTTGTGTTAATGACATGGTAGAGAAACTATTTTTCTCATTTGGGAAAAGCAATGAAAATGAAGCTTAACCATTTAGACATATAGTTCTTCCGTATCAATTCAGATATTAGCAATTTCACACAATGAAAAGTTGTTTATATGTTTGAATGTATCCATAATGTCACAGGAGGATATAAATAAATGTAGGTAGGCGTATCATAAGACGATTCGTACAACGGAACAAGCTTTTCGTAGACGATTCTATAGTTAAGGAACACGTAATTTTGTGATTCCACTTGACAATTTCGTCAATAGTATAGTATGGTTCAATTCACGGAAAAGCGTTTCAAAAGAAGTGCCTCTAACGTTTTAAAGTTATTTAAATCTTTACGTTTAAGAAAGAAACACCCCTTCCCCAACAAGAACAACTATGTATTTTCCTTTATATACGTAGTTAACAAAGTGCCTTCATTTTTAGTTACAGTATGATAATTCTGTCATTTCTAATTTAGAACAAAATATACACAGTAAAACAAATATTTGCGATCTCCTTGTTGCCTTCAAAATATCTTCTTTGTAATAATTCGTGAAATTTAAGTTTTACTGTACAACGTTATGCTACGTATGTATTAACACAAGATTTATTGTATCCGTCTTCGTACCTGCCGCGTTTTACTGTATTGACCGCACTTTTCTGACATGCAAACTTTATCCCTGCCTAATTAAAACAAAGTAAATATCTGGCAGACATATAGTGTCTTGTACAAAAGAACAGTCGTTCGTTATTGTAAATATATTGTTAAATCATCTGCAATTATATTTCAGTACCCTGAGGCTTGATTAGGCAGTCTCGTACGAAACTTGGGGGTATATACTTTCCCTAGATTTTCGTAGACTGCAAAAGCAAATTTTGAAATGGAAATTTTTCGGGACTTTGTTTAGGGTTTGAGACACTGCTTTTAAGACAGTTTTCTTTCATTTGAATATTTCTTTCATTTTAACTAAATAGGAAAGTGAAAGGTTCCCCTGAAATAAAACAAGTATAGTTATATATGCTACATACAATTCCATACACTATCACATAAAATATTCTTGCTTTAACGTTAACAAGCCTCTTTACAGAATGTAATCTGATAAATAATAGATCTAAAATGTTGAAAAAGCATGTCTTGTTTTTTTTTATTTATCTGGCATTTAAACTCTTTTCTCTCCAAAGAAACTTGCTGTACAAAGTTTTTAAAACTTTTTTTTTAAAATCGGTACACTCACAGTTTGTTCTAAAACAATCGTTCAACTTCTTGCATTTTGTTAGTGAACGTTAACTTCGTTTGTTGTTGTTGTTGATGTTGTTGGTTATGTATCCTTAGCCAGAAATTTCGCACAGATTTTTTTTTTCACAACACATAAAATCGAAAAAGCTGTACACGATGCATAGATTAGCGCAGATAATGTGACAATAGATTGCTAATGCTCATTTATAATTATAACACGTTTGGCAAAAAATGAGAAATTCTGGTAAGATAAGAATTGTCTATATGGAATAGAATCTTTATTAGCAACTAGGGAGGTCTACACCGAAACATAGTCGTACTCGGGTAGAAGAAATATAGATATTTATCAAGTTATCGCCACAGTCTATAAATTATGGGGATAACGCTCAGCGGCGACAGTATGACAATTGCAACATTATATTCATGGGCGCTTGATCGACCCACTCTAAAAAGCCGCTTGTCTGAATGAGACCGGGGGCAATTAATATAAATGGTTTACAAAGCGTTGACAAAATTGTGTAGATTTATTAGGTACTAAACTTGCCGCATCCTTGTACGATTTAGTCGATGTAATTCGTAAATACTTGACAATCATGACCTATTTATAGGAAATAATAATTTTCTGTTCTTCATGCTCAGAGCTCAGAGGCAAAAAAAACTTTGATAGGGCATAGTGAGGCTAAGTTTGAATGTTGTTGTACCTCTTAATTTTATTTTTATCCGCTTGAAACGTGTCTTACACCATTACAACCCGACTCTGTTGACTTTTACGCGGTTATAATCTGACTAGGTTGGTTTTTAATAGCACGTTTTAAGTTTATGATAAGTGAATGCGAGAAAGAATGATAAGGAGCGATTAAAAACGTTATACGTTTTTGAAATAGCATCCTTCGATCCCCGAAGTATCATGTTGCATTAACTAGTTCTGGATATGCATGCAATGTGATATAAAAGGTTTGCATTGATCTTTTGAAATTTCATAACTATGTAGTTTTCGAGTTATTGTGACTGTAAGCGAGGGCGTTTAGAGAGAGAGAGAGAGAGAGAGAGAGAGAGAGAGAGAGAGAGAGAGAGAGAGAGAGAGAGAGAGAGAGAGAGAGAGAGAGAGAGAGAGAGAGAGAGAGAGAGAGAGAGAGAGAGAGAGAGAGAGAGAGAGAGAGAGAGAGAGAGAGAGAGAGTAATATTGATGTTAAGTTCAAGTTAAGAGGCTTGGAGTGTACCCACAACCTTTCCAAAGTAAACAGCTCCCGCGAGATCAAATTTTGCTATTGTCGGACTTGAATGGAAACTCGCTGCAGGACAATTCAAGTTCGTAGTACTTGGAACAAAAATCTAGGGTGACACCAGTACAGGCCAATCTGCGCGTTGTCCTTCTTGACACCAGTACGGTCCCGGACAACGAACATCTGCCAGTTTTCAAAATCACATTCAAAGTGTGACAACTCGTAACAGGAGTTAGAGCACGAGAGATTTTTTTTTGTATTCACGAATAAAAGAAAGATATAAAAGAAAGAAAATTAAAAACGGCTGTATTGATCTTTCGATTGTTATTATTATTATTATTATTATTATTATTATTATTATTATTATTATTATTATTATTATTATTATTATTATTATTAGTAGTAGTAGTAGTAGTAGTAGTAATAGTAGTATCATTGTAGGAGTAGTATAATAATAATAATAATAATAATAATAATAATAATAATAATAATAATAATAATAATAATAATAATAATAATAATAATAATAATAATAATAGTAATAATAATAAAAATAATTTATAAATAATAATGTTACTGCTAACGATGCTAATGATGATGATGATGACGATGATGAGAACACGGTTGTTACGATGATGATTGAAGACCTCAAAGTTTAGTTTTTACGAACTAAAGTCGCTAAAAATTTTAACATGAAAATATTAGTAATTATGAAGTTTAAAGAAGTTCAGTAACTCATTCCACCGATTTATAATAACAATTTGGCAAAAGTAGTGTTGCCGAAGACTCAATCTTTAAATTTTTTTTAACACACATTGCCCATTTATCTCTCTCTTTCTCTCGCTTTCTCTCTCTTTCTCTCTCTCTCTCTCTCTCACACACACACACACACACACACACAAACACACACACACAGACACACAGTCAAGTACATAAGCACAATTTGCTTCACACTTGTAATTGCATGAGACATTTAAAACAGGACCAAACGTAAGAAAGTTTCTATAATAATTATTCAGAATTTAAAATGTGATACATGAAGAAATACGGTTTAAATACATATTTGAGCTGATACAATAACGACACAGATACATAAGACAAGGGATGATACATAATGTATCATAAATAGCCTTTCATATGAATCTCATACGTACATATAAGGCTTAGTAAAAACAAATATTATGTAATGGTCATCGGAGATCTCCAATAAAGACGCGGTTCCAATGTACTCCTGTATAAGGCAGACTACGTTATAATGATATTTGTCTTTCCAAATTACAAAACATAGTGATTAAAATATCAATATGTAATTAAGATATAGGGTTATGCGATTTAAGGTATAGCGTGATACGATTTTAGGTGTCGGGATATGTGATTAGACATCGGGATATGCGATTTTAGATATAGGGATATGCGACTTTAGGTGTATGGATACCAAAAGACATAGATATGTGATTTTAGGGGTAGGGATATGTAATTAAAACATTTGGATATGCGAGTTTAGATAGATGTTTTCGAATGAAAATGTATTCCATTATACATCCAGTAAATAAATAAATAAAAAATAAATAAATAAATAAATAAATTTTGATCATTTCATATTTGTGTTCTGAATGTTTTATGCATTTTCCTAAATGCATTCCTAGATGGTCAGCTAGAATCAAATAGAACAAAACAAGGCACGTGTTTTGTTCTTTCAACAATAACGATTTTTGTGCTATCATTTTTTTAAAACTAGACTTACAAACTACACTTTATTTTATTGGGTGTAAATTCGATCAAAATTAAGCATTATGTTGAAATGACTTTTGAAGATCTTACTATATGATTATGTACCGAAATAAAATATCAAATAATAATTCTTGTTGAAATTACCCATCATTTGACCGCCATTTCCTTTGCGTTTCATTTGTTTTTAACTAAATATTATTACATTACCTTTTAGAAAAGAACCTTGAAAATGTGGAGTTCAAACATGAAAAAGTAAACTTTATTGATCGTTAGTTTATTTTCTTATTATATATAATTTTTTTATTTATTTAATTATTTAATTATTTATTTATTTATTTTCTTACTCTTGTTTCTTGTTACACACACACACACACACACACACACACACACACACACACACACACACACATATATATATATATATATATATATATATATATATATATATATATATATATATATATATATATATATATATATATATATATATATATATGTGTATATATATATATATATATATATATATATATATATATATATATATATATATATATATATATATATATATATATATATTCGTCATCATCGTCGTCATTTTTTTTTATATTCACCTCTTCTGGTTTTAAAGAAAAATAGGGAAAAATGTTGGGATGCAATCACAGAATGTGACATTTTTGATTGACAACTAAACACTGTGAGGCAGTTTATACTGAATTACGGCACGTCCAAATATTAGAACTTTTTTCTTATTCAACGACTGTGCGGGGTTCTACTCGAGAAACCAGCAGTTGACTGGTGTACAGTGTCTATTCCTTATACCTTGTGACAATAATGAAAGTTTGAATTGAAACCTCCACCATTTGAAATGGAATTGAGCAAACTAGACATGATTCTCCCGGCTTTTGAAAGCAACCGATCTGCAAATGTTACTCCGGATATGTAATTCATACATGAAATAAAGAGCTTTTACTTTAGAAACATCTAGACGTATACAATTCCCTCGGTTGCCAGCGGGATCGTATTTGTTCTAGGGAGCATGTATTGTGTGGATTCCGTTTGCTTGAAATCCTGTGGTGAAGGGGGAGACACAGTTACAATCAAAATTGGTCTAAGGTCCTGCACTTGAGCTTTTCTGTTTTTCAGTCTTTTAGCTCGTGAAATGTCAATATGCAGTAAAATGACTCAAGTATTAATGTAAGTAGAGAAAATAAACAACAGCAAGTACCGAAATACGTGAAACTGCAATAACAAAAGATTTTAGGCGCCCAAAAGTAATTTATTTTTCATGTACGAAACAACTTTTGAAGATCTGTCTTTCACAAATGAGAGGTTTCAATTAAGTTAATGATTTTCCTGTACTGCACAAGATACAGGTTTCTAAACTGTGAAGTCACAAAACGCATGAAACGATAGACCGAGGGTAATATTTGGAATATTGCAATACTGGCGAGACTATGACTTCACACCATAATAACAACTCTAATATAACTTTAACTGAGTCCAACGGCATCTTACTCAAGTAGGTTTTGCCGTGCCTTCTTTTGAATAGTATTAGGTAGTGGCTTGATTGTCTTTATTTCTGCGCAAATTCCACTCATTTTTAATTTTCATTTGAAACGACTTGAATTTGGTATAGTTAAACGTTACTCGTGTCAATTGAAAACAATAAAAAAATACATACACACTGTGGGATATGTAAGCGGCATCGGGAGAGAGGCCGGGTACATCAATATAAAAAAAATGACTCTGCACATCCGGTTGACAGAAATATTTTGCCGTTTAGGGCTGATTTACGACAACTGCATCCATGCTCGACTCACATAAACCATAGCTGTGCACAATGTAAAAACAAATTTTCTGTTGTAGGAGAGAGACGCAGGACAGAAATTGATGCAGTATTTGCCCTATTTGTTCGCCATTTGTACTTTGACAAACAATATGGCTGCATACCAAAGCGCTGTCAGCAAACAAATTTGCCAAGGATTTCCAAGTATTTAGTGGTTAAGATTTACGATCTGTAACGATCCAAAAGCGCAGACAATTCTGCTGAGAAGTTTTGCAGGAAGATAAAGGATACGTAGCGCCTTGACGCCTTAAGGCTGCTCTAACTTGGTTTTCTGCCCCGCTGCAATAAACCATGCATCTCGCCTTTTCCTTCATCAACCAAGAGAAAACAAGAGATATATTCCAGTCGTTCAACTTTGCATATCCTTTCATCCTTTCTTTTTTTTTGTCATAAAAAAGTTCTGATAAATACGGTTGGAGAAAGAAGGTAAAAAAAGAATAAGATTACAATCGCATACATTTATAATAGTCAAGTATTTATTTATGAAAGTAAATTTGAAAATAGACAAGGAATCCATGCTTTACTTTTACATAAAAATGCTGATTACATATTGAAATTTACTTTCTACTTGACAAATTCATCAACATTCAAAATACATCTACCTCCCATCACTGTGTCAAAATCTCATAAGATGTGCTATTTTATTATTATAAGTTATTTTAGAAGAATTTGTTTGAAAAATGACAAGTATGAACGATGCACTATATAACCAAACTCGTTAGAATTCCGAATTGTACATCGTTCCTTTGGTTTTAGTATTAAGCAAGATACATTCATCATCTTGCGTTCACATATCTCGTATAGTTCTTTCTGCTATAAAAGATCTCATTAGTTTTAGTTTGTTTTTTTTATGTGTTTCTTGTTTTGAATTGTTTTGCTTGAAATTAAATATCTGTGAGTAGAGTCGCATTTGCTGTTTTTGGCTGTCCAGATGTCAGCATTTGCAATGTTTTCAATGGTTTTGGCTTTCTAGAGATGAATTTTTATAGGTAAAATTCATCAATCGAACATACATCAATATTTTTTGTGTTAGGCCCAATCACGAGTTTTAGAGGACTTCCGTCAGCCCGATAATACCAATATAGGGCGCGTGCTAGGAGAAAAACGTGATGAAAAGCATGGGATCATCAGTAAAAAAACATTCTAATCCAGAATATGACAGCTGTAAGCTAAATATGTATTTATTCGAATACAAAACTTGAATATGTACGCTAAATTACTTTCATCTTTATTTTCTTCTTTCTCTTTCAATGACGTGTATATCTTACAGTTGTACTTGGTTAAGTGTGAGATGCATTTTAAATCTTCCAGTTTCTTTTTTTCCAATGTATGTATCAATTATTATTATTATTATTATTATTATTATTATTATTATTATTATTATTATTATTATTATTATTATTATTATTATTATTATTATTGATAATAATAATAATAATAATAATAATAATAATAATAATAATAATAATAATAATAATAATAATAATAATAAAATAGTATACTTGCTGCATATGAATTAGTTGCAGACAGCAAATTAGAAAGAGTTTCGAAAATATTTCATTCTAAGTTGATGGCAATGCAAAATATAGGTACAATCATCTGAGAACTTGTCAGATATTAATGTTATAAATAAGTCAAATGCTGCTAATATACCCAACAAAAAACCAACAACAAAAACAAGCATCACCGAATATCTGAATTGGATATCTGATGCTGTGATTGATGGAACTAACACTGTATAACAGATAAATCATGTTGTTTTCTGGGTTCTAGAAGTGTAAGCATTGGTTCCTATTTTAATGTCAGAATGAGGATTGTCTGACTTGCAAGCAAATAGCAATCATTGGCTCTGAAGTGCTGTAATCAGGATTTTTCAACATCTGTGGTACATGTAGACCATTGTAAACACAAACTGACTGAGATCGCGTGTAGTCGTGTAACGGGGCCCCACAATGACAATGATAATAAGTTACTTTAAAGAATACTGGTCTTGTTGTTTCTGCCTTACTTCAACCGAACACTCTGTTTTCTTAATGTTAACACAGCGGATGCAGACTTGACTCAAGAAACGGAAAGACAATGAAAGTCTGAAATTTATTTTGGCGGTCCCATCAAGTTAGATCGATCACTAAGGAATCGATCGAGTACATTAATCTGTATCGTTCATTCTTCAAACGCCAATTATTTGATTAAGGGAAAACATTGGCTCTATAAATAACTGGCTTGAAAATGTGGTCTTTGTGACAGAAATCTACACTTTTACTAAAAGCCGACTCTGAAAACCAATAATTTGAACGGAAACAGAGTGGCAGTGAGAATTATTCCAAAGTGGCATTTATTGGATAAATCTGTTGTTAGACATCACTTTAATTGTTATTTTATTGTCACCACGGTTCAAACATGGGAGCGCTCGTAAAAGAAATGCGGTACGTCGACAGTTTGTTAAACTGGTGTTACTTTTCAATGATTAAAACTTGGCTTCTTTATCAACAGAGAATCTTTAAAAATATTTGGTCTCAAATTAAGGTAATACAGTTGATACTCGCACAAGATAGAACCGCATCATCTATATGCGTACTGCATTGAAAATCCGTCTTAAATAGTTCTGGATACATTTTCTTGCTTCAGAGAAATGGAAGCGTCCTGAATTCGTTCACCTCTGTTATTTTAAATGCTGTTTGTGTACTTATTTCCTTTTTATGTTAAAGTACATCGATATAAATTAACACAAACACAAAGAAGAAAACATTACCGACACGTTGTGCTTAGTTTTCCATTTGTTATACATATTATTACGCTCGGTACCAGCCGCCTTGCCTGGCTGGTCATACATACAGCAAATGAATATCGATTAAGTCGAGGAAGCCCGGCGCCAAGATGTGCCAAACTTTGTCAAATATGTTTGTATTCTGTCATACTCCAAATGATCCAGAAAGCAGAGGTTGCAAAATTGACATACATCCCAATGAAGAACTATGTTGCACATCCAGGGAAAGTTTTAAACGCCGGCAAAAGAATTTTACCGGACTTGCGCGGTATGAGCAAACGATCTTACAAATGCATAACACCAGTAGTTAGATAATACACTTTTCAAAATAAAATGACAACTTAATAGATAAATGCTTTTAAGATGATGATGATGATGATGATGATGATGATAATAATAATAATAATAATAATAATAATAATAATAATAACAATAATAATAATAATGATGATGATGATGATGATGATGATAATAATAATAATAATAATAATAATAATAATAATAATAATAATAATAATAATAATAAAAATAATGATAATGATAATGATAAACATACTTTCAAGTAAAACCGTAATTTATATGGTCATTTGTAAAGTCAAACCCAGTGTATAAATAAATATAAAAAAATAAAACTGTTGATCTGTTTCCCAAAATCAGTAAAATAAATAATATAATAACGATATGGAAATTTTTTGAGAATAAATTCCAGAGCAGAATGATTTTGGCTTCTGTGAAGATATGAAGTATTTTATCTTTTCTTATTAACAACAAAATGGAAATTCATCTTATTTTTCTCATTTCATCATCATTTCCATTCTTAATTATAACATAATGACAACCATGAATATAGCAATATATAAATTAATAATAATAATAATAATAATAATAATAATAATAATAATAATAATAATAATAATAATAATAATAATAATAATAATAATAAATAATTATTAATAATAATAGCAACAATGATAATATCAAGAACAAATAATTATTATTATTATTATTATTATTATTATTTTTATTATTATTATTATTTTTATTATTATTATTATTATTATTATTATTATTATTATTATTATTATTATTATTAATAATAATAATAATAATAATAGCAACAATGATAATATCAAGAATAAATTATTATTATTATTATTATTATTATTATTATTATTATTATTATTATTATTATTATTATTATTATTATTATTATTATAGCAAACGTTTGACGCAATGTAATTGAATGATAATTATTAAGTCGTGTTTGTTTTGGTGACAACTGCAGAATAAAATACTCTACGTTTGGGTTGTTTTTGTGCCGTATTCTGCAGTACATGTAGACCGTTATCTCGAATATAAATTAAGTCTAAATCAACACCTTTGATCTCATATAAATATACACGATCAACTCCAAATGTTTGCAAATCTTTGCATGTAACTGACCCGGAAAGACCGGTGCCCTTCTCCCAAACAAGTTTATGTATTAATAACATTATGTAACGTACATTACTACTAAGAATTCTTTTCTAATGCAAATTGAACCTCATAAATATAAAATGTACTCACGAAAGAAATTCTTCCAACAGATGTTGATATTACTCAATATTTTTGTATCATTTCACTCTTGTTCTTTCTCATTATACCAGACTACCACCTATTTGAGGTGTTGGCATCTCAATTACTGAATTAAAAATCATCGTCATTGTCATTGATATTGTAATTATCATTGAAACCGAAGCTTGCATGCATATTCATTGCACAACATAGATAAAAGCTTCAGATGTTTTAACTATCGCACATGTTGTATATATACCTGTTTTATTTTCTTGGCAACTATCCAAACGCAAAAAAACATGGATTAATATTTCAATTATACTCAAGCTGTGATTACAGTGGATTACATGTTCGCTCAGAAAGATTAAATATTTCTAATCTAATTTTATACGAGACCTACGATAGTGTCCTTAAATAAACTTTATAACTCTTTTCTAATTACATTAAGAAGTACATTGTTTTTCATCTAACTTTCTCAATCAACATTCATTAAAAATATGCACATCGATTCCGCCCAATAGTTTTTCTCTCTTAGAAATTCTTTATTCCATCGTTCATAATGCAGAGTATTGTTTTATTTCGCTCGTGATATCTTGATTGATCTGATAATTTTCCTTCATCCGTAGGTTCAGATATGGAAGAAGAGATGGATTTTGACAACAGTTCATTTGAACCTCAGCAACGACTAGCGGACAAAGACATCAGTTCAGAAAGTAATAGTATTGACTTGTGTAGTTCCAAGAAATCTATGATAAAAATAGAACAAAAAGAGGACATACACGTTCTAAACATCAACAACTCCTTGAACCAATCCTTGACCCCTCTTCATCCAACTCCTAGAGCTGTATCTCCAGTGAAAATGGATTCCATGATATCGGATAACACACTGTCTAGTCCTCCAAGCCCAAATCTTGGCGGAATCAACTGCAGCAACACTACGGGTAGTGATGGTTCCAGTGTGGATTTGAACGAGAACGGTTCTAGTGATAATGTTATTGATAACGAGGAAATACAGGACGGAAATGGAAATCCGTCCAATTCAGGCTCAAAACGGAGAGGACCACGAACTACCATCAAAGCGAAGCAACTTGAAACGTTGAAGGCAGCATTTGCCGCCACCCCAAAACCTACACGACATATCCGAGAGCAGCTTGCTCAGGAAACGGGGCTTACTATGAGAGTAATTCAGGTATGAAATTTAAAATAATTAGCACATTCATTCATTCATTCATTCATTCATTCATTCATTCATTCATTCATTCATTCATTCATTCATTCATTCATTCATTCATTCGTTCGTTCATTCGTTCCTGCTTTCATTCTTTCATTTTGATACATATATAACCAATGTTTATTAGATGTGTGTGGAAATACTATTTTGGCCACAAAAAATAAAAGTAAAGGGAGAAACAATGTATATAATTAAGTATACTGATTAGTACAGAAGTTGACAATTTGATCATAATTGTCCCCTTTACATGGAAGTTACAGTGAGAAAGAAATGTGGAATTAACCACGAGCCTTAAATAAATAAATAAATAAATAAATAAATAAATAAATAAATAAATAAATAAATGAGTGGATTTCTTGTAGTTCAAGCTGAAGCCTAAATGTCTTAACTTTGCGAATGTATTTACCACGACGACAAAAAGATGTTGCATATTTTAATGGTATTGCAAGAGATATGCAAAAATGATATCAGTGTGCAAGGTGATATCAGTGTGCAAAAATGATATCAGTGTGCAAGGTGATATCAGTGTGCAAAAATGATATCAGTGTGCAAGGTGATATCAGTGTGCAAAAATGATATCAGTGTGCAAGGTGATATCAGTGTGCAAAAATGATATCAGTGTGCAAGGTGATATCAGTGTGCAAAAATGATATCAGTGTGCAAGGTGATATCAGTGTGCGAGGTGATATCAGTGTGCAAGGTGATATCAGTGTGCAAGGTCATATCAGTGTGCAAGGTGATATCAGTGAGCAAGGTCATATCAGTGTGCAAGGTGATATCAGTGTGCAAGGTGATATCAGTGTGCAAGGTGATATCAGTGTGCAAGACAATATCAGAATGTGAGACAGTTATTTACAATTATCATTGACGTAAAAATTCAGTCGTCTGCAAACGCCAAATAACGTTTGGTAATTAACAGATCATTGGAATCTGCGATTTCCTCTACCTAGCTGATGCAATAGCATGCACTAGCATGCCAGTATCAGACGCAATACTTCAACAGATGCATAGTGAATTGGCACCTGCATAGTAAATTGACACCTGCATGATGGAGTTAGCTATCTTAAAAGTTCAGCGAAAATTCACCCTTTTGACTTACAACTTATAGACAAGCTTTCTTGATCCATCCATTTTCTAATCCTCAAAGTCGACGTGTCCAGGGAATAACACACACATTCTGGTACAGGTCAAAGTTTGCAACATTTCTTGGTCTGGTTCACTGTATATGGAATGGTAGCAACAATAACGGAATATATACAACAGTAATACCTGGCGAAGACTTGAAGTTTTTAAAAAGTTAAAATAATCTCTATTCGTAAATACTTGAGCGGCAAATCCACTAAGTTACAATTCAAACAAGATATAAACGCACTTCTTTCCTTGATTCTTGAATAAATTCCAATAACATTTATCTAAGGCAGTGATATGCTGTTTTGTGGTTTTGTACTGTGAAACAAATATATATGTACTGTGAAACCGTAATTACCATAACATTTAATATATATATATATATATATATATATATATATATATATATATATATATATATATATATATATATATATATATATATATATATATATATGTGTGTGTGTGTGTGTGTGTGTGTGTTTGCGAAACTTCAGCAACATTTAAAGTATGCTAGTATTTTAAGAAAAGGGTGAGGATCTTTAATTAAAATATTTATTTTATTTTATTTTATTTATTTATATTTAAGTACTTAAATGTCTTTTTCACGTTTCTTTTATACTGGTAAGACTAAAAGGTATTAATCATCATAAAACTGCTTAACAGAAAGGTCACTAGATAAGCCGGGAAACAGATTAAGAAATGACTTATTAGAAAAATATATTGGCATTGAATTGTGACCGATGATTGTGATTTATCACACAAATGTCGCAAGCTAAAATTTTAGTTTGAAGCTTCAAATAGATTTGATTTATAAAACATTAACATTGATAGAGACGTAATTCCATGATCGTGGCCAAAGAAAACAAATACGTAGTCAAAAATTATATTATTTTCTTTCCTAAAATAGACGAGTTGGAATGATAAGTCATTACAATTGATGTTTTATGGTCTTTGTGAGCTGTCCCGTTTTTTTTTTTTTTTGTTGTTGTTTTTTTATACACTTTTATAGAAATTAGCCTTTTCACAGTCTTCCTTTTTAAAAATGGTCCGTTAAAATCTCTTTGTGAGTGAAATGAACGAGAAATCTTGATATGTGAGGTTTGGGATGAAAGAGTACGAATATCCAAGCAAAATTCACGTACCATGTCTTTCCGCAATCAATGTTCGAGTTTTGCTCAAGTGCGTGGAGTAACATGAAGTAAGCGTTCGGTTTAGCCATGTCGTATAAACGAAGACAACTGGCAGCGCAATAGCCCAAAACCTGGTGTGAAAACCTGCACCGGCAGCTTCTTTGCCGTCAACGGGTCTCATCAAGTATACATATCTGATACAACATCAAAGCGGCTCTTTCCTTCTCACCATGACCCATGTAACCCCCACCATCTTTGTACATTACAGTTATCTAAGACACGACTCTATTTGTGCGGATGCTGACTGGTGGTCTGCTTATCGAATCACTCCGCGCCCAGCGACGATGGTTTCGAGTTGGGATTATATTATCATTCAAGAGCGTTGTGATGGTGTATATGTTGTAATCATTCCCCGGAATGAAGAGTAAACTTACTATGTCCCTACACCTTTTTCATTCTCCTCCTCCTCCTCCTCTTCTTCTTCGTTTTCTTCTTCTTCTGCTGCTGCTACTTCTACTATTGCTACTACTACTGTTTCTGCTACTGCTCCTACTGTTTCTACTTATAATTCTTTGTACCACATTTGAAAAAGGACTGCAGAATAACAACTGCTATAGCTTCTTCTATTGACGTTTCCAGGTCAATGTATTTTGCGATTCATTTTTCCCCTAAATTCTGAAATAATATGGTCTTGCAAAATTGATTACCAATTTTACAACAGCGTCATCAGCTTTTTGTTTGGTGGGTTTTTGAACTTTTTATTCAAATGACATCAGGCACTCTGCGTGTTATTATCGACAGTGACGGTTCACAAGCAAGCTAGTTAATAATACATTGTTAGCAAATACCTCCCTACATTTTTTTGTTGTTGTTGCTGTTCACTTCATCAAAGAATAACCAGTCAACTATTGCCGACGGGTTTCTACCTATTTGAATAGTGGGTTGAGAAATCCCCGGAATGAAAAAAAAAGAAAAAAGAATTAGAACACCCTGCTTGAGTCCTGTAAAAGAAGTTGACAGCATTAAGCCAGGGCGCTTTTTATACCACTGTATAATTCCTTATGAAAAGATTCTGTTAAGCACAAAATGCATTGCAAAAAGTGAAGACTACCAGAAAATTGCATTGAAATCACTATGTCCTTAGCATGGATTTATAATGTTCGCTGCTGTGTGAAAGTCACAAGCCTTTCTGAACAGCCTTACGACGTACTCTCCAAAAAGGAGACAAATTATATAGTTGAAGGAAAATATTCATACATTACACGAGATTTAACACTCAGTGGACATGTACTTTACCCCTTGGCATCTATTGAAATATCTTCAATCGGACGTTTCATATATTAGAAAACTGAAAGCAACTTATAAAACTTGGGACCGTTGATAACACGAACAGACTGTTAAAAAACAGTTTTCATGTAGTTTAATATCTACGTTTAGCCCTTTCTACGCTATGTTGATGACCGACGTTTTATTATTGGCAGGTGGCTTTCAAAGGACAACCCATAATTATTGGCTTTCATAAGTGGACAGTACTGAAGGCCAAGGCTCTAATTACATTACCTTGATTACCACCTTGGTTAATCAGATAAATATATAGTGGCTAGGTGAAACCGTAGCATGGAGGCGATTGACTCGACCCAAATACGTACTCTGACCATAACGGTATAAAAATGTGCAAGGAATGAAGGATGATTCTTCTTGGTACATCAAAATAGATTATAAAGCAAAAATGAAAAAACTACGCCTTTACTTAACAAATTTTCTTGCCGTACTTTTTGTGATTTTCAACCAAAAGTCATCGGTGACAATATTGTTTTCAAATAAAATTTATATAATGGAACTTTTAGGAAAGATTGTGCCTTACAAAGATTGCGAGGTGTTTTAGAAATTATCGTCGGTTTTATAGCGAAAGATAAAACATAAAAACTATTCATCCCTATTAGCAAATTTTCAGAAATTTGATTACTTGTTAATAAATTTTTTTTTGGACACAGTGTTTCATTTAAGAATACTCTCACCCACCCATCCTTGCATTTTCGTTAATTATATGCATCTTAACTAACGTTCCCTACATGCTGAAAGAAAATGAAAACGTGATCTGACATAAACATTAAAATTCATTTTCTTGTATGTCATTTTTTGGTGGCGGTGGTGGAAAGATTTATATACTGTCTATAACTGGACTTTATGAAGCCCTTATGTGATTTATTGTATGTTGTTGCTCTCTCTCTCTCTCTCTCTCTCTCTCTCTCTCTCTCTCTCTCTCTCTCTCTCTCTCTCTCTCTCTCTCTCTCTCTCTCTCTCTCTCTCTCTCTCTCTCTCTCTCTCTCTCTCTCTCTCTCTCTCTCTCTCTCTCTCTCAATAAAGAATCTGGCAGAATTTTGGCGTAAACTTTGAAGATAATTTAAAATCATCCAGATGTGGGTCGTGCGTCACGGATTTCCTACTCATTTAAGTACCCGTATTTTCCCTGGGCATGGATGGCTTATAATTATAACGGTTAATAGTAGTGATAGATCACAACCTTATTGAACAAATGGATGGAGCGTGGATGGAAGATATGAAAATTACAACCCTTTTCCCCCTCAAGATTAATACTACATTGTTTGCCAGAAAATACTACAGGAATAAACCGTTGCAGATTTAGAATAATTTCGAGATCTTTATGTTTTTGGCTTTTGAAACACACACACACACATACACACAAACACACACACACACACACACACACACACACACACACACACACACACACACACAGGATTAGCAAGTTTCTTTCATCGTTCTCATATCATTCCTTGCTTCGTTCAAAGGTGTGGTTCCAGAACAGACGCTCAAAGGAAAGGCGCATGAAGCAACTCAGTGCAATGGGCAGCAGACGACACTTTTTCAGGAGCCCACGGCGGATGCGTGTTTTTCGCGGTGGACTCGATGACGATGGTTTTGGTTACTACAATGGTGGGTACTGCAATTAAAACTTAACGTTTACTAAAAGTTAAGTAAGTTATAAGAGAAAGAAAGAGAATACATTGGTCTCATTTGTGCAAAGAACATAAAAATCAGGTATTTTTCTTTTGTAATTTTGCTAATATTTGCTCCACAAAATGGTTCAAAATCAATATGCTTTTTATAAAATGTTATATGGATTTAAAATTTATTAATTTCAAGGCAACTGTATGTATTCAACGAAGCCATTGGCTGATTTTTTCCAGGAATCTTTAAATATCTTGAAAGTGCATGAGATTATATTTCAGTTGCCAGAAGTTTGAAAAGGCAATTTAAAAGATGGAATTAAGAGCTGCAAAATTTTTAATTGCGCTTTTACGCCATTAAAATTATGACATCTGATATAATGTCCCATTATGACTCATATTCTCGTTACTCAATGGCCATTTCGAAAGTCAATGTTTAATTTTATATGCACTGATTACTCGAAGTCATTGCCATTTACGCATATAACACCGATTATCGCAATATAACTGCTATATTACGACTGCGATATTCTCTTTTATACGGCACCGTGCACCATAGGGAATTTACGTTATAGACTTTTTTTTTAACACGAATATCCAAAAGGTTGCGTGATGTTTGCACCGTCTGCTTTTTTTTTACTACATTACTTATCATAGCTTATGTTAGATTGAGAGGTTTTTGTGAGAACGATGCAATTAGTTCCAACATTCTTGCTTTTAGAGTCAGCGGCATATTGAAAATTTTGTCATTCTGAGTTCATAATCTCTTTTAAATGTTACTTTCGAATGTACACGAGAACCTCTGTAATGTATCTACCCGGATTCCAATGAAAGAAAAAAAAAACATTTCTGTCAGTTAATACACATTTTTGATATCAGGATCTTCTTCGTAATGGCACATTAAGATACACAACTGGCATTTTTTATGCATTAGGTGGATGGAGGGAGCTCCTGTTAACATCTCTTGACGCGATTCAAACGTTTCTGCTTGGCATGGAATGACCATATCCCCCAATAGCGCTTAAAATCTCGCACTTTCCAAAGGAGAAAGTTTCATAGTCTGTCAAATTTTTGTGGAAAATAGTCTTTCATTTCCGTGTGTTCACTTTGTGGTCAATAAAGTAAAACCATTCTATTGACGTAGCGCGGTGAATTCTATTTTTTTTCAAAGACAGCAGGGGGTATAGAAGTTACTGTCTTTATGAATTACTTTTCAGGATATCGCTGCGATGGAACGATGTAATAGAAAGCCAACATCTTTGTATAGCTTATATTTACTGAATGAACATCATTGATATCCAAGATATCGTGTTTCTGTTTCATCTCCATTTCGAATAAACAAAGTTTGACCAAGCAACAATAAATCTCTCACGAATTTATGGTTATTATGGCCGCTTCTACTAGTTTATTTTTATGGATGTTCACCCTGATCAAAATTTGTATATTTGTTTTAAATGTTATTTAAACTTTGAACTACTTAATGAAGACAAGCATAAACAAGGCCTAGCAATCAGTGTATATACCAATTTGTTTTGCTCGTATTTACCGTATTTCTCTGTATTATCGTAAGCAAGGAAACAGGTATGTAAGTAAAATAAATAAACGTCAGGAAGGAATCATATAATATAGGCATTACAATATTTTCATATATAACTGCAAATTAATAGTGTAGTTTCTAGATATACGGCTTTAAGATCAGATGTGGGTGCTTCTTATGATACATTTATTATTATTATTATTATTATTATTATTATTATTATTATTATTATTATTATTATTATCATTATCATTATCATTATTATTATTATTATTATTATTATTATTATTATTATTATTATTATTTTTATTATTATTATTATTATTATTATTATTATTATTATTATTATTATTATTATTATTATTATTATTATTATTATTATTATTATTATTATTATTATTATTTCCGTCGTCGTTACTGCTACTGTTGTTATTATTATTATTATTTTTTTTCTCTTTCCACAGAAAACGAACCGGATATGTTTCCAGGCTATCAACCATATGGGAACTTTTTCCCAGGCCAGGTTCCCGAAGGACCTGGAAATCTTAACTTCCTGCCCCCTACCTCCAGTGACAGCCCTCCCCTTGGGATGGACCAAGGAATTCCCCACAGAGGTATGTAGCATTACATATCCGTTGAACAATCTATATGCATACACACACCGACACATGCACGTACAGAGGAATATAAATAAAAAAATGTGAAAATGAATTTGATGCGAGAATCCATTGCTTAAATCCATTATAAAAGCTCAAACAAAATTATCGTAGCACTTGTTGCGAATATATTTGCTTTGCACACATTTCTACATTGTCCAGTCATCTATGAATTGAATTGCAATAAATCTAAGGTCGATGGGTTTTGGAATATTCCAGTTTAACCTCTATTGCCTAGCTGTCAAACTTCAGGACTGCGTGTCATTTACTTGCAATAAATAGGTTAATTAATCTAGGTTAATCAACGTACATGGGCACAGGATTTCACTTTAATTAGGTTTGGTTGTTTATTTCTGATTTGGATCAAGGACAAAACGTATTTGCACTCAATACATCATGGTAGTAGGTCTATAGGACATCATTCACTCCGTGATTAGACTGGGTATACGTACCGTTACGTTCTGTTCTGAATTTGTCAAGTAAAAGAAGCTAATATCTTAATGACGAATCTAAGCGTAACTTTTTTTAAATTTGGATTTTAGTAGTTATATTTTATAAAGATTAGGATTGTATACAAATTTTGTTACATCCGACC
>JAEAOA010001449.1:1417500-1487500 GCA_016746295.1 Potamilus streckersoni
AAGCTACGCAACGGTGTGATATCACCAGATCACTTGCATATGCCAAGCTACGTAACGGTGTGATATCACCAGATCACTTGCATATGCCAAGCTACGCAACGGTGTGATATCACCAGATCACTTGAGTATGCCAAGCTACTTTACGGTGTGATATCACAAGATCACTTGAGTATGGCAAGCTACTTTACGGTGTGCTATCACAAGATCACTTGCATATGCCAAGCTACACAACGGTGTGCTATGATGAGATCACTTGAGTATTCCAAGCTTCACAATAGTGTGCTATCATAAGATCACTTGAGTGTGCCTGACTACATAATGGTGTGCTTCACAAGATTGCTCGCGTATGCCTAGCTACAAGTTCAGACATAGCCAGCTTCCTGGCATCAAATAGAATTTAATTCTGATTTTTTAAAATACTTTTGATGAACAAGGCCTGGCACGTGCAAAACACAATAGTAAATAACTCGTTCTCTATCAGTACCAACAACTCGAACTGGCTTACATTTCTGACAATGCGTAAGCAATTCTAACAAAAGTTCAGAAATAGTTAATCATCGTCCTCCAAATGTGTGAGTTTTTTTTTAAATTAATATATATTAGCAAATACTATAACTGTACTGGAAGGAAATTCTAATCGCTACTACTACTACTACTACTACTACTACTACTACTACTACCACTACTGCTACCTCTATTACTACTACTACCACCACCATAACTACTACTACTAATAGTACCATCATTACTGTCTTCCGCATAAGTGTTGTGGCTTGACGATGTTCTGTTATATATATAAGTTTCAGTGAGTTGTATAATTTGCTCCTTAGTGTGGAACAAATTCATTTCAAAAGATTTTGTTAGAATTTGTTGTGTGCACCGTACAAAAGAACTTTCCATATCTGATCATCAAGGCGCTTGTCTTACCGTTCAGAATGGATCAAATGGCATAATGACAAAGGCTATTTCAGGATGTCTTCGGTTATATGTCTGTATTCGATGAGTGTTCACACCGTGATCGAGTACGTTTATTTTAAACATGTGTGGAACATCAGCTACTTGTCCTGTTGATATAGTTTATATTGGTTTGTTTAGGCCTAGTGCATAACCGCACAGGAATGCTTGCTTAGTTATATATTGCCGAGGCAAGTAAAGTAACTTTTCCAAGGTCATGCCAAGGTAGTCGATCCGGGCTGATTCGATGGAAAAATTGAAATGAATCCACATCCCTTTGATGTTTTTATTGTACACGTTTTAATTATGACACTATGCAAATTAACCATGCGAATTCATAAAAATACAACAGAAACTATACATTGTAATTAATTCTAACTTACACGAGCGCATAGATCAAATTACTACGCTTTGCGAGTAGGTTAAAAGATTTAATCAACTCACTCGAACAGGCAATTTAATTCTTTTCATTTTGAAGTTTCTAAAACTTCACAACAAAATGATAAAGTCCAAAATATTTCAAAACTATTTTTAACTAATCCCTATAATACATACATGTATTTACAACATAGTGGAAATTTATATTATGTGATATTAACCTCAAACTTTACGGTTGCATGTTTATGGGGTTAATTTAAAAAAAAATTCAGTGTCAATATTCACAATTTTGTTAATATTTGATGATGAAGCCTTAATTGCATAAACCATCTCGGTTGTACAGAAATGACTCGAAACGCTTTACGTAAATATTGGCTTTTCATCCGGTAACAGAAGAACTCTGACAAAGTAGGACCGAATGGTTCGAGTACAACTGCTCAGAGTACTCATATGAAATGTATTTTACGCGCTTTAGTCTACTGATTTGCATACAAATGACAAACATGAATCTCTCAAATCTAAGATGCACTTCAGTCTTTCTACTTCATGTTTTTTTTGTTCGTCAAGGAGTAAACATTTGCATTATATTCATTCACACAAATGCGCGTGCATGAATACATAAAAAATATACATACATTTGAAAGCTCAGTACTGACAAAATGCCGGACCCGATCTCTAAAAGCACTCTTTTGTCTGGCATACCTGAACTTGCACCTGAACAAAATTTGAATATCTTTAAGTTATTTCAGCAGTATATTGAGCATACCAAGCATGCAACTAATGTTTCTTTGTTTGATTCTAATATAAAGGAATTATTTTTTTATTAGTAATACTACTTTTCCTTGGACTGTATACTGACCAATTTATAGTGAAGTAGGTACGCTACAAAAAAATTACTTCCGTAATTTGGTAGAATCATTGTTTACTTGATTTTGGATAGCTGTCCTCTTTTTAGTTCCTTATTTCGAAGTCTTTTTCTCATCTATCAGGCATTTACTATGTTGGTTTTGTTTTAATTGTTATTTTTTCCCTCTTACTTCTGCATGTTGTCGTGTCTGATTAATTTCCATCAGAGTATTTGTATCTAAAATGTTGTGAGAAATTTTAGCCCCACCCCTTTTGCATAATTTAGCAGATACGATGTTTAAACTAAATTTTAAGAAATTAAAAGACGGAAGTATGTAAACATTTGCATATAATACAAACACTGTGATAAAATTTATAAAAAATTGAAAACATTTATAAAAATTAAAAATTAACAACAAATGTAAAATTTATGAAAATTGTAAAATTTAATGTAAATTTTAGAATATTTATAAACTCTCACACAAAATATAGAAAACTTTTGAAGCATGTATCACGATTTAAAAGCAACGCATTTAACACAATATAGACAAATTAAACTTTAAATGACTGAAATAAATTTATAATGACAAATTTAGAAAAGACATTTAAAATAAAAATAAAAGTTTGTAAAAATTAGTGTAAAAGGTTACGTCGTCACCACACACACACACACACAAAGATACACACACTCACACGCACACACACACACACACACACACACATATATATATATATATATATATATATATATATATATATATATATATATATATATATATATATATCTATATATATATATATATATATATATATATATATCACATAACCTGTATATACTATTACACACATATAGACAGAAGAGGTTAGCTTAGTTCATGTAATTGCTTACAAAAAGTATAGTAGACATGCATATGTAAACTTCTGATATTTACGTTTTATAAAGAAATATTACAAAACTAACACATTGAAAACTTGGATAACAAAACAATAAATACGAGTAAAAATTTAAACATTGCACAATTCTGACAAATATTTAAACTTAAAACATGAATTGAATAATTTTAGAAATACTATTATTTAAAATATAATATAAAATTAATTTAAGAAATCGTAAATACAAATAAAACATTACGAATATTACAACAAGAAATAAAAGGTCAAACTTAGTTTTTTTAAGCATTATGCTAATAGCGGCAACTTTAATCAAGAAAAATATTTTGTGCAATTGGAAAAAATTTAAACACTAATAGTATTAAAACTCTTTAAGAAATCGTTCAAATATTACAGTACTTGAATGTTTTGAAATTCCAAGCAATTATCAATTGTAAAAAAAAGAGAATACATTTTTAAAATGTTTTAAAAGGGTAGATAAATTATTTAATATATAATAATTCCATTTTTTTTAAAATTGACTGCGTTTTCTACGTTTTGATTGGATGTAAACGGTCACGTGACACTGATCTGGAACTTTTTGCACATCGATAAATTCTGCAGACTAGTTTTGGTTCCCTGTGTTCCAATCATTTGATTTGAAGTTTTATCTATATCAACGCTTTACATCCTAATAATAACAGCAAGCTCCCATCCATGCACTCCTGTGATTGTGAATCAAAAACAAGCCATAGATTAAAATCGACCGTTAGAAGTTAAAACAATTTAATTGCATAGACCTTCCTGCACTCCAAAACTCACCCCTTTTACCGAAGAAGGCTTATGGCATGCTTTAGAAGCCAATCTTCCGTAATTATTGCATTTTACTTCGACAACATGTTACAGCAGCAGTTATTAAAGGTCATGGTCATGTCAACAAAGGGGTCTCACTAAAACTGGACACGATTTTGCTTTTGAAAGATCAAAATGAATAGAAAGTAACCACGACGTTGCTATAACATCACTTGCTGTACGCAAGCGTAATTTAAAAATTAAACGAATATTTCTGGTTTAATCGCAACAACCATTTTTTTAAAAAAATATTTATATAATGATCATAACGATGTACCACTGGCATAACCCGCTATGATATTCCACCCCGCATGACTGTATAAAGAATCAATGAATCTTGGCTAGAGAAGGTAGGGCTATGTATTTTATTGCAGTTAAGAGGCTAATGAAAAGAAAACTTCGAGTACATCAAAGTGAATGTTTTGCTGATTACATCTACTGATCTGATGTTAGAAAGAAATCAAATTAAAATTATAAGGATTACCTTCGGCAAATTTTACCTAATCACTCACAAAGTAAATAAAGTCCGAAGGACTTAATGTAAACTTTGTGAGTGATTAGGTAAAATTTACACATCGATTAATACCCAACCATGATCATTTAATCCTATAACAAGTTTAAAATGTTAAAGAAAAAAATATATCTAAGCAATATTTGAAATAAACAATGTGTGGATGAAGATTATTTTTAAAAAAATCCAAATAAAAATTAAAACAACGTTTGAAAAGAAAAGAAGACAATTATAGCAAATTACAGATAATGATTTAGTTTTACAATACAAAACAAACATGTACAAGCTAACCGACGAGGGAAAAATAGAAGAGTTTAATTGGTGACGTACACGTTATTAAAGACCAACACTTACATGTACAACCACAACATATATAGGAAAGCGTTAGGGTGAGGACATCTCGCACCTATTTGTGGTGAACCAAACACATCTTTATTAATAAAGAAACAAAGACATTCTTGCAAACAAGCAAAACAAACAAAAATCCATATTAACAAAGAAACAAAGAATGAAGTTGTCTGTGGCAAATACCTATGCCTTCAAATATAGCAAACGTGTTGAGGTGGTGGGTAGGTGAATTCTCTATGGATAATCGTGCCAATAGACCATTTGCTATTTTAGTAAAATTGTTTCGATAAACAGTTCAGAAACTTGTATATCGTTGTGGCCAACATTGACGTTTCAACTTGAAGAAATACAGACTGAAAAAAGTACATGACGAACAAGGAAATTTTTCTGTAGGAACATCCCACTTAAAATTCTTGCTTCTGACAGTGTGAGTAAGTGTATGATGTCAGTGTAAGTAAGTGTATGACAACAATTTCAGTAAATGTATGACAGTGTAAGTAAGTGTATGATAACAGTGTAAGTAATCGTATAATGACACTAAGTAAGAATGTGATGACTGTAAATAAATGTATGATGACAGCTTCTGTAAATGTATGACAATGTAAGTATAAGTAAGTGTATGATGACAGTGTAAATAAGTGTATAATGGCAGTGTAAGTAAGTGCATGATATAACTCTAAGTATTATTAAAATCAATTTTCCCGCAGGTTCCATATGAAAATAATCATACAACACGACTTTCCCTTAATGATTGGACCCCGGGTAGCTGAGTCACCATCACTGCTATCTTATCTCTGTCCGCGTAAGTTGGAGTCTGGAGTTCGATCAGTGTGAGTAGCTTCCCGTGGGTCGGTGGTTTTTACTGCGATTTTCCGGTTCCTCCTTCATCAGATATACTGAATGCCATCTATAGCATGTCTTGCGCTGTAGTAGTAGTAGTAGTAGTAGTAGTAGTAGTAGTAGTAGTAGTAGTAGTAGTAGTAGTAGTAGTAGTAGTTGTTGTTGTTGTTGTTGTTGTGGGGTTTAACGCCATTTTTCAGCACACGATAGGCTATACATGGCGGACAGTATTAATGGTAGAGGAAGAAACTGGGAAATAGAAGCAGCAGCAGTAACATTAGTAGCAGTAAGATAGATACCATCACAGGTAATTGCACAGAGAAATGTGTTTTTAAGTTTTTGTTTTTAAATTTTGTAATTTGTAAAGAATTTTTTTTTAGATCTTTTTACTTTTTTCAAAATTGAAACTATGTAATACTTTACAGGTTTTTTTAGTTGTAAAATTTTATAACTTTAGTTGAATAATTTCTAAGTTTTTAAAAACAAATTAAATTTGTTAGAAATTTTTTTTTACAACTTGAAAGTTTTATGCTTTAAATTTTTTTTATTATTTTAAATTTTAATACTTGTTTACAATATGCTAAATTTTAAAAAAATAAATTTATTGTTTTGATAAGATAATTTTTATTTATATTTGTTAATTTTTTAGTTTTTGAATATTTTAATTTCTTTTGCAATATTTAAGTTAACGTTTTATTTTTGCATTTTTAATATTCTAAATATGGTAAAAGTTAATTTTTTGTATCAATTTTATTTACTTTTTGTGTTTAGATTTTTGTTTAAATGCCGTATTTATACCTTACATTTTTCACCTATAACTCAATCCCCATCAGTCCCTAGTGTAATTACATATATGCATGTTTGTACTTTTGTGTGCATGTATGTCGGTATGTGCATGCTTGCTTCTGTCTTATATATATATATATATATATATATATATATATATATATATATATATATATATATATATATATATATATATATATATATATATATATATATATATATATATATATATATACACATACATATATATATATATATATATATATATATATATATGCATGCATGCACCCCTCTCCCGTACTTTGTTTTATTTTTGACTAGATTGGTGTTTGGCATTAAGAATGTGTGTTAGTAATCATTTCGTGTTCCGTTCCTTCCCTCATCGGTTTTTTTGTATCTATGGATGTTGCATAGAAAATATAATTTTCTCCAAATGGCTGTAAGTTTGTCCATCTCTCAAGTGTATATATATTTTCGCGTTTATATAAAATAATAAACAAAATGCTCCAAAAGTACCGAAGCCCTCTCCTTTGTACGTGTACTGGTATATTAGATAGTAAATCTAAAATCTATGTATAAAAACTACCCTTCATCCCTTTGTTTGCGTACTAAGTTGGATATCAAATATAAATATAGGCGATTCCTGCATTCCGCTTGTAGGTGTGAAGGTCATCTTTTACTCTTCCCTCACTTCATCACTCCTTCTCTTTTCAATATGTAGTATTATTTCCATATAAATGTTTCTTTTTTTTAATTTGTTCATTTTACTTTTAATAACTTTTTTTGGCTGTATTATTTTTTGAAACATTTAATTTGTTCTATTTAATACAAAATGTAGTAACTTCAGCAATTTTTAAACATTATAATATTTTAATTGCTTGACTCCCATTTTGAAAATTTGACATGTCATTTAACTTTTAGCATTATTAATGCTTTTATTTTTAAATAATTATTTATCATTTTGAAATTTTACAAATTTTTTCAAACATTTGAAACTATTTTAGTTTTACAACAATTTGCAACTTCTAAACTTTAAAATGTTTTGCACTTCGATTACTTTGCAATTAAGTTTTACAATTGATAATTTTTTCAATTTTAAAATTTGAAATTATGTTTTAGGTTAACATTTTTGCTTACAGTTTTAATCATTTGTAAATTTTAAGATTTTAAAACTGTTTCGTCTGTATTCTTATGTTTTCAGTCTCAGCTGAATTATGTACCAGTTTTTGAATATCAGCCATGTTAATTCCAATAAATATTCTGGTTTTGTTCGTCACCACTCATTTCCATGTGATTCGTATATTTTTTTTAATTATTAAAGTTTGGGAGGAGTTGTTTTTAAAAAATACAAATTACGATTAGAATTTTTTAGTATCCATACATATTTTTCAGCAGATATCATTGAAGGAAAATGATGGAATTATGATAACCTTTCGCGAAACATAACCCACTTTGAGAATAAATCAGATACTCATCAATCGATACTGAAAATCTTGGAATGAGTGCATTATTTGTTTTCACATGTGATATCAATGAAACCTCGTTTTATTCCAAACGTTCATGTAATTACAATGATGATGACGATGATGATGATGATGATGATGATGATGATGATGATGATGATGATGATGATGATGATGATGATGATGACGATGATGATATATTTTATCTATATTTTTACCTATACGTCTGTCTTATCATGTTTATATAGGGCTTATTCTCTCTTTCTCTGTCTCTGTCTGTCCGTCTGTCGGTCTGTCTCTCTCTATATGTCTCTGTCTGTCTGTCTGTCTCTCTGTTGATCAGATGGAAATAAAATTGGAAAACATCAAATTGAATCAGGGATAAATAGAACTGCAATAGAAAGTTTGAGATAAGCCACGGAATTTCAATTTTTTAAGTTTGGAAATTTAAATATTGAAGAACGTATGCGAACGTCTGTACGATTATTTATTAGAACTACCACTACTATACGTACCCAAAAAGAAAAACTGACCTCTTCTTTTACTGTATTTCAGTGGAACGTTAATTGAATTTCTACTCTGCGTTGCATGTACTTCATATTTTAATGTATAAATTTGTACTACTACTCCTAATGTTACTAACACCAGTTCTAATGTTACTATTACTAGTACTACTAGTGCTATTAGTTCTAATATTACTATTACTAGTACTACTAGTGCTACTAGTACTAATACTACTGTTACTAGTACTACTAGTGCTACTAGTACTAATACTACTGTTATGAGTACTATTACTGCTAGTAGTACTAATACTATTAATACTGCAATTGCTACTATTAGTACTGCTACCAGTATTGCTACTACTAAAATGGTAATACTGCTACTAGTACTACTTCCATTGTTACTAATACTACTATTACTAGTACTACTACTGCTACTGGTCCTATTGCTACTAGAACTGCTGCTACTGTTACTAGTACTACTATTACTAATACTAATACTGCTACTAGTCTTACTGCAACTAGTCTTACTTCTACTAGTCTTACTGCTACTACTGTTACTACTACTACCAATACATTTACTAGTATTACTACTACCAGTACTACTATTACTTGTACATTTATTACTACTACTGTTACTACTACTAGTATTATTACTATTATTAGTACTACTAATGTTAATAGTACTACAGCTACCCTTACTAGTATTACTACTTCTGTGACTAGTATTGTTGCTGCTACAAGCATGTCTACTAATAGTACACATAATACTATCAATGATACTATTGTTACTAGTAGTACTGCTAGTAGTCTTTTTACTGGTACTGGTACTGCTACTACTGGTAGCACTGCTGCTACTAGTACTACTGCTGCTGCTAGTTCTACCATTACAAGCACTATTACAACTTTAACTAGCATCGCAACTACTGTTACTAGTACTACTAATACTAGTACGACTACTATTACTAGTACTATTACTGCTACTAGTATTACAACCACTGCTAGTAGTATTATTACTGTTACTAGTACTACTACTATTATTATTACTATTGCTGCTGCTATTACTGCTACTACTACAAGTGCTTCTACTTCTACTATTACTACAGCTATTGCCGCTACTACTACTGCATCTGCTAATAACAATGTTAGTGCTACTTCTTTTATGTTTACTGCTACTACTATTACCAATGCTTCTATTATTAATGCTGCTAATATAACTGCTACTACAAATGTTATAACTGCTAAAAGAAAGGCAACTAATGCTACTACTATCGCTAATGTTACTGCTATTAGCATTGCTAGTACTATTACTACTTTAGTTCGTTGTATTTAATATTGCGAAATATATCACATCTGTAACTCAGTTAATTTTCATGTCAGCGTCATTAAATACTGGTACAAGTAACTTATTCGTTTTAAAGCTTCGCGCGTGTGTGTGTATATGATTTATTCAAATATTTAGCGTAGCTTTAACAATTTTTCAGTCATATCACTACCATGTCTGCAGTGTGACAGTTTATAGTGATATATAGCATTGGGGCATCAAGCCGCAGACATGTAGCATGAAGTCCCACCCAGTCACATTATTCTAACACGTGGCTGACCAGTCCTAACACTAGCCTCTTTATGCTGAGCGCCTAGCGAGGCAGCTGTTAGTACCAATTTAATAAGTTTTTGGTATGACTCGACCGGGGTTCGAACCTCCATCTCCCGCATCCGATGCAGACGTTCTAGCCACTAGGCCATCGGAGCTGTCCTAATGCTACTACTGCAACTGCTACTACAACTGATAAAACTACTTGTACTACTACTACTACTACTACTACTACTACTACTACTACTACTACTACTACTACTTCTACAGTCGTTCGTTCTATACAATACCATGAAATTTATCACATCTGTAACTCAGTAAATGTCATGTCAGCGTCAGTAAATACTGGTAAAAGGAACTTCTTCGTTTTAAATGCATTATGGGAAACCGTCTGACGGTTATGCATTGCTATTGTTTTCCATATCAATATTCTGCACAACAATTAATTGCAAAGTGGATTATTACCCGAATGCATAATGGCTATTAAGATAACTGTAAACATATCCCAGATGAAAAGAGTATTCTGTAAAATTATTTATTTGGAGGAAACATTCACTGGAATATACTGAGTAACATTCCTGATACATCTAATTTCTTTCGATCTGTTAGGTAGCTCGATTATATATATATATATATATATATATATATATATATCTATATATATATATATATATATATATATATATATATATATATCCATTATTACAAACAAATTGAGGTGGCTCTGTAATGTCTATATAATCTTTATTACAAATTGAGGTGGTTCTATAATGCCTATACATTCTTAATTACACAATGAGGTGGCTATGTATTATCTATGCATCCATTCTTACAAAATCAGGTGGCTCTGTCATGTCAATGCATCTATTATTACGAAATAATGTGGCTCTGTAACGTCAATATTTGTATTATTTAAAAAGTAAGGTTGTTTCGTAATGTCTATGCATCTATTTTTACAAAGTAGGTGCTTTATAATGATTTTACATCCATTATTTCAATATGAGGTAGCTCAGTAATGTATATGCATCCATTTTTGTACAGATGTAGCTCAGTACTGTCTGTATTTCCATTATTACAAAATGAGGTCGTTCTGTAATGTCTGTGCAATCTTTATTACAAAAATGAGGTAGTTATGTAATGTCTTTGCAACCATTATTATAAAATGAGGTAGTTCTGTAATGTCTTAGCATCCATTATTACAAAATGAGGTAGCTACGTAAGGTCTTTGCATCCATTATTACAAAATGAGATAGTTCTGTAGTGTCTGTGCAATCTTTATTACAAAATGAGGTAGTTATGTAATGTCTTTGCAACCATTATTATAAAATGAGGTAGTTCTGTAATGTCTTAGCATCCATTATTACAAAATGAGGTAGCTACGTAATGTATTTGCATCCATTATTACAAACTGAGGTAGTTCTGTAATGTCTTTGCATCCCTTATCACAATGAGGTGGCTCAATAATATATATTTATCCATTATTACAAAATGAGGTAGCTACGTAATGCATTTGCATCCATTATTACATAATGAGAAAGCTGAGTAATGTTTATCCATCCTTTATTACAAAATCAGGCGGCTCAGCAATATCTGTATATACATTAATACAATGAGGTGACTCAGTAATGTCCATGTATCTGTTATTGCAATAGAGTCGTACACATATGACGTCATGCAATTGGGGAGGTGGTCAAACGTTTGTGACGAAGTGTGACGAGTTTTTTTTTTAAGAAATGACGTCACAATAAATATGAGTGGTGAAAGCTTTTTTAAAAAATTGTCAGAAAAAAAAAACGATTTGTGACTCCTCAGTCTATTTTTACCCGCAATAGATAACAACTCATCTCGTGGACGACTTATATTAATATTGTTATTTCAGATGAACTATTGGGTAATTTTTATATCCTATAAATGGTTCAAACTGTTGCATATTTAATTATGACTTATTTTTTAAAAATATAATGTAATACACACTTTACAAACAAAATGTAGACAAAATCAACTGCAGTCATACTGGTGATTAAACATAAAATTTAAAATAGTAAAACAATAGGCTAACAGATTATCACCATCCTGACAACAGTCCGACGAGATCAAAGACATGAGTTTAACAAGTTGAAAAACGGTATTCAGTCCACAGTAAAGTTCAATCTTTTAATATTTTATGTGAAAAAAGAAACAAATTTAATTAGTTGAGTAGCGTCAAGGTTGGGCCTTTTGTCGCGCTAGGACGCTAAACATTTAAAGGAATAAATTCTTTTTTTTTTGTTCTTTTTATTGAAAACGTTTTATTGACATCACTGCAGTGCTAGATTATAAATAGGCAGGGGAGAAAAAAAATTTGAGGACTAAGCCAGCGTGCGGCACTAGTAGCATTTAGGCTATTGAAACCATACAACGTAAGGTGTCCAGTGTTACATTAGTTTTAATTTTCATGACTTTTCGACAGCATACAGCAACGGATAAAAATAAATTATATGTCTTTATTTAACACTTATGTGCTTGCAGATACTACAAAAACCAAAACGATGTACCAAGATGACCCTATTACAAAGTGGAATAGTATCAAGAATGACACAGATCTGACTGAAAAAAGTTAATAGCTCAATGCGATCTCCGTTACAAAGAAAGACCAATTTTTAACTTCTGGACAAAACAAGCACAGAGTTTCAAAAAGTTTCCACTCAGGATATTTAGGGTTCAATGAACAACTGACTGATGTCTTGAATATGATTACTTCTGAAACATTGCCTTCAACAAGCCATTTTGCTATTCCGAGAAATGCTACTGTTTAGTTATATTTTAAAGTCCCAAATTGATGTCATATGTTCTGACCTCGTTGGTCTGTATGATCGGCAGAAACAAGGACTACTTTCAAATGAGGTGAACTTATAGTGATAAGATAAAAAAAACTGAGTTGGTAAAGAAACTAAAGATGAAGCTTGATTATCAAAGAAGATCCCAGAAAGGAAGTGATTTTAAAAAAATCAAATCTGAATGCTTTATTGGAAGATAATCCTGAACTGCGCACAAAACAATATCAGCGCGAGATGTGGTCAACCGAAAGTCGAAAAGGATCACCATTACTTTTGCAAACTATACTGGATATCGCAATGCATGGTTCAAATACGCATGAAAAAAGACAGTTTGGAGTCTACAGAAGTATCAAAACCTTAGGTCAATTAACAGCGCATTTAAAAAAAGATGGCTTCAATATAAGTCGAAGTGGACTATACCTTCGTCTACTTCCTAACCCGAATATATCGTCAGAAGGTAAGTGTCATGTAACCACTGTCCCAGTAAAGTTAATAAGAGAGTAAAATGATTATCACACTAAACATATTGATGGTCAGTTTTGCACAGCTACAATAAGACATTTGTAAGAACTGTCTTCCGTGCTTGGACAGGGTAAGGTTTCTTTTATCAGCCAGGACAATAAATGTCGCGTCCCAATTGGTCTGCTCACTGCTAATAAGCAGAGTCCACATGCTAATACAAGTTGAGTACAAAGTAAATCTTTCTGACCATGACTGGACAGTGCTATTCGGCACAAGCTTTTACCCTCGGTGTATGCTGGCATTGAGATCCATAGCAACGGTCATGGAAACAGAGGCCCTGTTGGCTTGTCTGGCCCAACGTGTTGATAGCTACCCGATCTAGAAAACACTTCGCATCAACAGCACTCAGCCATAGATTTGACTTTGAAAAGTTGCTGTGCCTGACAGAGTACGATACCATAACCAGGACTGGTATTGGTAAATTGGTCAAGCCGATCCTCGTGTTTACTTTTGATGGTGGGCAGGGTTAAAAACCCATGATATCAGAAAGAAATTAAGGTTGCCATCCACCATTTCTTGAAACACGATCTTGACTGTCTTCGTTGCAAAAAAAATGTTCCAGGACAAATAACTTTTAACAGAGTGTAGAGAAAGATGGCGCCACTGAGCAGGGAATTGAGTGGATTACTATTACCTCATAAGAACGATGGCAGCCATTTAGACGGACGAGGTAAGCCAACTGACATTGAACATGAAAAGAAAAATGTTGCATTTGCCGGAAAAACGTTGGTCGAAATATGGTCACAGTTGACTGTATACAATGACCCAACCATTGCTGAATATATCGATGAATTAAATTAGGAGCTCATGGAATAGGATATATGGTTTAGAGGTCAAAACTAGTGTGACACTCATGTCCGCTCAAGCCAATATTTGCTTCAGATTGTGAAGTGTGACGACACCTTGTAATGTTCGAAAGCTCGAAGTTCGTACTTCAGCGTGATAAAAGACAAATTTTCTCTTCCTCCTTTACCCCTTGTCCAAACATGAGAAGGGCTTACAGTTCCAGAATGAGCAACAGATGGAGCCTTGCACAAATTTCCATCCTTATTTGCAACTCAAAGTCTCAAAACAAGACATTCTGCCTCGGTCAGCAAACACATTTCGGACAATTCTCTACGATCTTTATTGCCCTTCTCTTCAATCTGTGCTGAATGAGAGAATTTGTCACGTGTGCTTCAGCTCTCTGATCATGCTTCGCAGTCACTTAGCCCTTCACAAACAAATAGCATTTCCATCAAAGACCAATGAGAGTCGCGGCTAGAAGGCAAGGCTAGATGATGGTGATGCAAGAAAATGCAGAGAATAGAGAAGGTGTGGATTGAATTGGCGAGGAGTAGCTTGATTTGGAGAAAATATCCCTGATCTAGAAACAAATGGATTTCTTGTTCATTCAATGGAGGAGCATCTCACTTTGCCTTTGGATAATGATAACTATGAAGAGAAACAATTAATTTACAAATATTTTTTCAGATTTTAAACCCTTAGAATTTGTGTAGATTTCTTAAAACTGTAACATTTTTTAGAACTGAAGTGATTGACGTGTTTAATTTATATTTAAAATTGATTAAATATTTTGAACATAATTTTATAAAATTTTAACTAGCCAAGCAATCCTCGTAAAAGCCTGATTTATTAAACACTATTATACATAAAATCTTGTTGTTTGTTTGTATAGTTATTTAAATTGCATTACATTTACTTTTCAGTATTAAAAAAAAAATGAAGGAAAAAAGGGAATGTTAAGAGATTTGTTACAACACATAGAGGAAGTCTGGAGTTTTGTGACGAAGTGTGAAAAGGAGGGAGGGGGTCAAAAAGTGGCAAAAATAGCGTGATGTCATATGTGGACAACCCCAATGAGGTAGATCAATAATGTTTTTGAATCTATTAATACACTGAGATAAAGTAATATGAATGCGTCCATGTCTGCATTTATAAAGCAAAACGTATTATCAGTACCAGATTTACCATTGTGATTAGGGGTGCTTAAGTAGAGGGCCCATGTTGGCCATAGGGGCCCATCTTCTTAGCAAAAAAAAAATTATGAACAAGTAAGGGGCCTTATAACGTAATTCGTACATGGCCTCATTTGTCCTAAATCCGACACTGAGTATATTATAGTTTTGCATGGCCAGTACTATCTTTCAAAAATTGTTAAAATTGATCGAGAAAACAATGACATCCACTTTATTCTAAATGTCTCTTCTTCTGAAAGACTTATATAAAAGTTTAGATAATAAAGTCTACATTGAATCTAAATGAACGCCTAAAACACATTTGACAAATACTTATTTGTCGAATATCGTTGCAATTTTAGGCGACATGCATAAACAAAAGCTACAATGTCAGATTATCTTCTCTGAGGAAATAAAATGACAAAAAAATCGGATTTTGATTTGAATGACGTTTTGAATGTCATTATTCGATCCACTCATGTCGAAAGAATTTAAGAAAGATCGTTCAAATATTGACAGAGTATCCCTGACAATTATTTTGCCACTTCTCCCGCGGGAATGGTCTAGCACGCTGCTCTGACCCCTAGAAGCTGATCTGTGCATAGAGCTGTCAATCACACCGAACCTGATTAACTGTTGGAAATTTACTGGGTTGCGTTAGACATGAATCATGTGCAGTTAGTTTGATAAAGACGTTTGTCTGACATTGTCGTCTAATCGAAGACTCACAGCTGATTTGAAAAACGTAATGAAAATGTTAATTTAAGGGAAGCACAACATTCATTGTTCCAGAAGACGGACATGTATTTGAAACGTAACCGAATTGTTGATGTAGAGATGAGATCAACGAACCAAACGTGGCCCTGAAAAAAAAATTCAAAAGAAGAGCTAGTGGATCTTGCAACCCTCGAATCATTTCATCAGTTATTAAATGATGTCGGAGACCAATAGATCACTAGATTAGTGGACGAATTAAAGTTCTTGAAGCAGGCCGATTACTTTAAAACACAAACATGCTATTGTCATCGTGACTCCTGTGATTTGCTTGTGGACTAATTTTCTAATTTCTGGATAGTACTATTTGTCACTACATCTTTGTCACTGCATCTCTAAACAGGCGATGTTCTCTCTCTCTCTCTCTCTCTCTCTCTCTCTCTCTCTCTCTCTCTCTCTCTCTCTCTCGTAAATTACCATTTGTTCTTCTATATATTGCAGTTTTTCAGATCAACAATATAGTGATGAATTAGTAAATAATAACGGTAGTTAGATAAAAATGACTTTCGTCTTAATATTCGTTTATTTAAATTAGATATAATGGATAAAAGTTGATACGTTTTCCTCTGATGCACCAATGGATTGAAAACCTATTAATAAATTCCCTATAATGACCTAAAAACTAGTCCGAAATAACAAGCCGATTGGTAATTTAAAGTAGTTTTATTTTCGTAAAAGTCTTTTTATGTCTTGCAATCGTTATTCAAGTTATCTAGATAAATATTAAATAACGTTATTTTCCAACTCAACTGTTGGTAGATGAAGAAACTTTACGCTTTGTTTTTGTTAATGGACCTAAAGACATAAAAAATGAATGGACACTATATATTTTAGACTTGCCTGTTAAGTAAACTCTTCGAAAAGACACTTAATGTTTAATATTCATCGGGCATATAATTGTAGCCGAGTTCTGCTTTTCGCTTGAACTATCTCATCTTTGAACAAAGGTGATGTATGTTCAGAGGTCTGAATATATCACAAGTTGATTTATTATGTGCACCCTCCGCTTTTTACCCCACTGTAAATTCTTTTGAAAGATTAGTTTCTATTTATGGATGGAGTCCAATATACTTTTAGAGATTTCATACGTCAAGTCTCCAGTTATAGCTTTTATTTGACTTACTGAATGAAACCTCTCCAGTGAAATGAAACCAGGCTAGACGTGTCTGTTTTTTAGTTTTCTTGACATTGTAATTCATTTCTAAGGGGAAAAATACATCCCACATACGATTTGCCCGTTCCAATCTGAGAGAAATATTTATCCAAATAGAGCTTGAGGTGATAAAAACCGTACTATATATCAAGCCAGAGAGCAATAACACCCGATGTCGTTAAGGGAAAAAGAATAAGCAAAATACTAAAAGCCACAGTGTTCATCAAAGAGTAGGAAGAAAGGCTATCCGTCGGTATAGTGATGTTATCTGCTGATGCCTGCACGAATGATCTACAATTAGGGAAGCGTTTAGATAAGCTCTGTTCATACGCCACAGAACCCATTATGTTGTCATTAATCATTCACACATGATGTTTTGATGGCCCCGATGCCCGTAGTACAACTACAAAATTTTTACAATTCCAACGGCTATCATTCGGGTGTTTTTGGACTTATGGTACGGGTAGTTTAAACAAATAATGGCCGTTTTCAGTAGGTTGCGTACAGGCTACATTATATGAAATCAAATGTCAACATTTGCCACGGGTTGCTTAATCTGGTCACTTTTAACAATATTTCACGGCCAAAGAAAACAGAACGCAGTCAAGTACCCACCTCCCGCTTCTGCAATGTCACACTGTGATAACACTCGACTACTTTATAATCTTCGTAGGCTGGAGTGTGGGAAAATTTGGGCGCAGGAGTGGTTGGACAGTTTGATCCCTAATTAAATATTACGTAAATCGAATATTCACGATTCTAAATAAATTTTAGGAATGCTCAGTTTTGAATATTGTCCATTTGTATCTAATTGATATTAATTTGAACCAAAAATATATAACATATTACTGTCTTCTATAAATCATGAAGAGCGTTTAATCATAATCATAAAAAAAAACATTTCGTCATAGTTGACATGGATGAAAGACTGGATGCATGGTTTGGAAGAAAGAGACACAAGTGCACCTCAATGGACATATACTTAGAAATCCAAGGTATATGTATGCAGTTTGTCAAATAGAAAGGATAAACGCCTTACCCTAAATCCAGTATTTTATGTATGGATGCATGATACATTAATAAAATTTATACAGAGTGAATCCAATATAATCAAACCGGTTTGAGGGTTATACTTCGTCCCAAGCATGAATTGAACCCTAGATTTTTATAGCACCACCCATCAGCTCTCATTGATATTGTATGTAACCTGAAAATATGTTTAAGTATTCAAATATTTTGGACATGACCGTTTCGACTAGGAAGAGTTTCATTCGGACATAATGATCCATTACTATTAACTTGTCAAAGGGATCCAATAGGCAATAAAATATTCTTGTATTATGTACACCACTAATTTTTGTATGTAAGCATATTTTGCAGAGCATTAAAAAAGACTCCTAAACCAACATTACTTTTGGGTATTTGTAAAAATTAAAACTCCTCTCTGTCTTAAGTATACCTAAATATAGTGTCGTCCAGATATATAGATATTGTATTCCCTTTAGGTAACTCAAATAATAAGTTCACGATATACTTGGAACACAAAAATAACAAGTTGCATTTCTCATACAACGTCTCTCAAGAAGAAGAAACCTATGCACAATTAGGAACCTATTTGCAAATATTTATCATCTCTTCAGTACTGTCACACTCAAACAATGTTGTCTTTTAAAGACATCAGCAAGTAACTTTAAAACGTATATAATGATCCATTACTATCAACTTGTCACAGGGAATCAATAGAGACAGCAGAATATTCTTGTATTATGTCCCCATCAGATTATTGCACCCATAGTTTTTCTACAATTAATGTTTCCAAAGATGATCGTGTAATGAAGTTCTTTCAAATACATTTATACACAAGTGTTAAACATTCTTTTCACCACAAAATACCCCTTGTTATATTTTTATGATCTGGTCTTACTCTGTTGTCTCCAGCATGGGTTGATACTTATTGATGTAGTTTCATGTATTAAGTCTACATGATGTGCAATATTCAGCTATATGTTCAACATAGTTGTAATTAAATTTGTAAGCAGCCAAAACAATATTACGCGATCGTTACTCATCATAACACTGACGGTAAGTTTTATGTTCTGATGTTCCATTATTGACCAAACATTTGTTTGTCTTTTCAGCTTTTTTATGATGAAGTTTGAATCAATTTCATCTTTTTCATTGTCGTCTCGTTTTTATTTCTTTTGTAATTCAATCTACTTCACAACATGGAACCTTATCAACATTCTTATGTGTACCATTTTGTTATTTTCTGCAAATATTTTGGGATGTAATTTATCTTTCTCTTCTGGTTTCGTGATCAACATAAATTATCATGTCTTATATGTTTAACCTCCAACCTAAGATGTTTGTACTACTTCTATCGCACTTTTAGAAACTTATCGTCTTTCGCAACGTAAAAGCTTCCATGTTTTTAAATACTGCTATTTATGTAATGGTATTCAGTTATCTGTGAAGGAGTGTTGTAAGTTATTTAATGGTATACTATTTTCATCTGGTTCCCCATTTGTAAAAGATTCACCAAATCCTTTTCGTTTACTGAATATTTCCCCTTCATATATGTCGTCTTGTTTGTTATATAGATACGACTCTTGTTCGTAAAGCACGTCCTCTGTGTCATTTCAGGTCTAGTCTCCCTTTGTAAGCTGTTTGCCAGTTCACCTGAAACGACCTGCCCGATTTTAAATATTTGCTTGGTAATGTTAGGAAATAGGGCCTTTTTAAAGTCTTGCATTCAATTTTGACATTCTAACTTTTCACAGATTCTAAATTTTGGCGTTGCATCGATTATCAGATAACCGAATAGATTCATCCATACTTTTTATTTGTTTCCATCCTTGAGCCTTCAATCGAAGTCACGATCATTGATTGACGATCAGTGTTATTTTTAACCATCAGTTAGATTTGGTAAAATGTGAACCCATTCGCTGGTTTCCTTTTTATTTAAATACTGCCACAACTTAGTCCCTAAGGTAATGTTAGTAATAATTATAAATCATATTTTTTTTGTTTCAATGCACACTTTCGATAAGGTATCCGTAGCTGTAATTTTACACTCACTGCCTTAAATCGATATGTGAGGTAAGTAAGGATAGAGAGAAAATAGAGGAAAAGCATAAGGTATTCAAACAAAAGTAAGAAATGCTTCTCAGGTAAATAATCCTCAAATTGCTGAATTAAAAAAACAGCTTTCTCAAAACCACTGATAATTTGGTTTGATCTTTCACTTATTATCGCGTTATTCAGCGAGAATTTGCTTGATTAATGACGTTGCAAAGTTTACTAATGCTGTGTACTGTTCGTCACCAGTAACATCTTTTTCCGTAATGGCGTCCATTACCAGTTGAGCATATCGACCGCTGACTGCACTGCGCAAGATGCAGCCAGTCACGTGTTTTGCTCCCATATTGGAATGATGACAATTTCCACATAAACGTATGATAGGTTTCTCGTTACTCCTGAGTCTGTTTAAGTCACACCCCAGCGGTCAGGCGGTCAGGAAAAACTATACCTTTACGCAAGAATCTGTCAGTTTTCCCAGCGTAAATGTCTTGTGGTGGCAGGAGAGTTCCTGATTTTTGTTATTGCGAGTAACATCGTAATTTACCTTTTGCCATCAAGTGTGGAAACTGACACTTGCTTGGATCCACATGCCCCCATCGTCCAGTCGCCACCAGGCACCAGTTGGCACCCGGTCTGATCCCATTCAACTAACTAAATATCAGTGGATTTTAACATTTGATAACTTAACATTTCAACTATGTTTCCCGTTAAAGTATACAAGGTCATAAAGAATTCATATAATATTTTCCCTTAATTATGATCATACTTTTACTGTTATTATTATTATTATTATTATTATTATTATTATTATTATTATTATTATTATTATTATTATTATTATTATTATTATTATTATTATTATAATTATTATTATTATTATTTTATAATTAGTCGCTTCTTCACTACTTTGTAGATTCATTTTAGCAATGATCGTTTGTAGTTTTATATGACTTTTTATGTCTAACTATCCCTCTATCCAATAGCATTAAAAAGATTGAAATACGTATGATATATCTCTTTATATGATATTGGTGGATATATTTAGCTTTTAGGCACGAAACGATTATAGCATTTGATAAGAAACGATCAGCAAATTGGGTTCGAAGCGACTCGTTTTTTCTAGTACGAAATGATTTGGAAACGTGTAAAGGTTTCCCGCACTGTGAGGTTAATAACAATTAAATGGTCAATAATTCGAATTTCCCAAATACACTTCCTCCGCTCGATACTTTACTAGCTTATCGCATCATTTGATTCGTAGTGTGAGAGATTTTCAACTATCCTTGTCTCATCTGTGTATTTTCTTTATCTCGTAATTCCCTCTCCTACACCCTGACTCCCTCCAAGTTCCTTCTTCTCATCCTCTATTTCCTCCTCCAGGATGCTTTCCTCCTCCTCCACCATCTATCCCTCTTTTCTATGTAGACTACACTTTGTCGACTCTAACTGCTCTGTCAATCTCACTTCCGTCACCCTCTTAGGGACTAGGGACTAGGGAATGCGAATCTTGCACCAGAAGTTCTGTTCCTCGAAAAACTTCCTCTGAAAACAAAAGGATGGTAAAATATTTTCCTCAGCGCTCACGTCTCACACTATACACAGCTTGTCATCAGATAATGACTCTTAAATTTCACACATTCTTGTATGGTAAAACACAATATAATAACACAGCATAATAAAAGCACGGTATCAATTACTCGTATACATAAAACAATAAATTGATTCACGTTAGTACGTACTCATGTTCTCATTGTATTAACAATATCACAATAATCAGACGCATCTCTTATATTACAACTCATACAAAAATATACAAATATTCAAATATCCATGCTCCGATATATTGATACATGTAACTAATCTTACATACTTCAAATATTTCCCAACTCCAATTCACACATGCGTAAACTCTAACATAACGCATTACTAAGTGTTCTGGTTACAACGAAGTAACCTTCAATATTAATTCTGTCGAGCTATCAAGCTACATAATTTTCTACGTAAACTCGAATCCATGCCTAAAATACACATATAAATAAAACGCTACAAAATAATTCTACATACTAAAATAATCCCAGTAATTAGGCTACCTAAAATCACAATTATAGCGCCGTAATGGTCTGCAAAAATCGAGCAAATAACTTACAAACCTTGTCGAAGCTTTTCCTTCCCTAATAATTTTGGTCCTAAGATTTTCACCAAATTATGACTGGCTTCCACTGGGTGAAAAAAATCTACTGTTTATGAATATTCCTAGGTGTCTACTGATAATTGTTCAGCGAGTTTGAGCTTTAATTCTGATTTAATGTTTAATCCTACCTTCTATCTCAACTCCGATTGGATGCCGCCGTGGACTGCCTCAATTAAACTTAGCGGACAATGTGTTTTTCTAGCTTGTCTGTCTACGTGGCGGGCTTCCTTTTGATCTCTGAACCAATGTTTAACGCCTGGGTGTGAAGAATACAAGCCTTTGGCTAACAGCTTTTCTATAGCCTGAGTGGCTAGCAACTTGCATAAAGGATTAACACCGGCATTTGGTGTTGTTAACACATAAAAGACGGTGAAAATATCAAAGTTTATATATTTCCAGAAAACCTGGACTGACCATTTGTGACAGAACGAAAGACTTGACACCACTGTAGTAGGAGTTCTACTACGTCATTAGCTGCCTGGTAAGCAAGCGCTTTCCAGGAGCGGACATCGAAAGTGACCATAATGATGACCTTCAGGCTACATCTAAAAAAGGTAAAGAAAGAGAATAAAGTTTGAACTCGAGAAACTGTAGGATCTCGAAGCAGAAGAAGCCTTCCAGGTGGGAAATTTGCACCACTCACCATCTTGGACGCTGACGACACAGACATGGACACGTTGATTACCACCTTTAATGCAGAAACAACCGAAACAGCCAGCGAGGTTCTTTTTAGACATCGCCTAGCCAAGAAGTCATGGGGTACACCTGAGGTCCTAAACCTGTGTGACAATAGAAGGGAGCTGAAGAAGAAAGGAACGACACAGACGTGGCAGAGCAGTATAAGGCAGCCAACGTGGAAGTCAAGAAAAGTATGAAAAAGCAAAAGAGAAATGGATAGAAGAACAGTCCAATGACGTTGAAGAAATCTTAATCAGGATCGACAGCAAGAAAGCGTACCATTTGGCTGATCCAAGATCTAACAAGCACAAAACATCGGCGAGTCACCTCCTTACAGAACAATGCCGGAAACTGCTTCACAGAAGAAAAAGACATTCTGAAAAGATGGACCGAGTACTAAGCAGAACTTTACAACCACAAAGCCACAATAGATCCAGAGGTATTGAATATCCCTTCAGCAAATAACACAGACAACCACCAAATCCTACGGGAAGAAGTAGAAGCAGTAGTGAGATCGATGAAAAAGAGGAAGTCAGCAAGAGTGGACAATATCCCAGCAGAACTGGTCCAAACAGGGGGAAGCAATGATTAGCGCCCTCACAAAGATCTGCTTAAAGATCTGGAAAACCGGAGTATGACCATCGCCGTGGACCCAATCACTGAACATCACTCTCCCGAAGAACGGCAACGTGCAACAGTGTCAAAATCACCGTATAATCAGTCTTATAAGCCTTCCAAGTAAAGTCATGTTGAAGATACTGCTTAATAGGCTAAAGTCACAGGCTGAAAATATCGTTGACGAGGAGCAGGAAGGTTTCAGAGCAGGGAGCAGCACAATCGAGGAGATCTTTAACCTCATGATCTTGTAAGAGAAGTACCTCGACGTCTTCGTGGATTTCAAGAAGGCATTTGACAGGTTATGGCATGCAGACTTGTAGGCGGTTATGAGACTGTACAAACTCAATGCCAACCTCATTGCAGTAATAGAGCACCTCTATGACAAAGCCACTATACTTCAATGGCAGCATAGGGGACTGGTTCAGAATGACAATCGGAGTCAGACAAGGCTGTCTGCTCTCTTCCACACTATTCAACATCGTTCTGGAGAGAATCATGGCTGAAGCACTTGAAAAGCATGAAGGGACTGTCAGCATCGGAGGCAGAACAGTCAGAAGCTTACGTTTTGCCGACAACATTGATGGACCAGCAGGAAATGAGCAAGAACTGGCTAGCTTAGAAGAGAGTCTCGACAAAAGCTATGCAGCCTACGGCATGGATATCAGTGCAGAGAAGACCAAACTGACGACCAACCACACCAACAGCATCAGCTCTGACATCAGGGTCCAAGGTATGAAGCTAGAAAAAGTCCACAGCTTCAAGTTTTTGGGGGCAATTGTAACAGATGAAGGATAGAAGCCTTAAGTACTCTCCAGGATTGCACAGACAGCAACAAAACTGGAGCCCATCTGGAGCGACAAGAATATTGCACTCAATTCTACGCCTATGAATCATGTACAATAATAGCTGACTTAGAGAAAAGGATACAGGCCATAGAGATGAGATGCTTCCAAAAGATCCTAAGCGTCTCATGCAAAGACCGTGTTACAAATGAAAAAATACGTCAAAGGATCATACAAGCCATTGGGGTTCACGAAGACCTCCTGACGACAGTGGGAAAAAAAAACAACGTAAACTGCAGTGGAATTGGAATGTTTCACGATCATCAGGACTTGCCAAGACAATCATGCAAGGAAGAAGAATGAGAGGCAGGCGGATATAGAAGATAACATTCGCTAGTGGACAGACTTGACACTGACTCACTGAGAAAGAAGGAAAATCGAGAGGAATGGAGGAAGCTGGTTTTTCTGTTTCATGTTGTGCCCCAACGGTCTACCAAACTACAGGATGTATGATAATGATGATGATAATGACGGCGACGATGATGACGACGACGATGACGACGATGATAATGAAGCGGCTGCGCCGTGTTCTGATGGCATAGGAAGTCCAGGAATCGAGGGGGTGGGTCTAAATTGAATTTTACCACTCTTAGGCCACTTTTTTAACGCCATGATCGTCAGAAAGTACTGATGGTGCAACTTAATGGACTTTAATAACTTGATTGCTAGTGTGGTTGGCTGCGTCGGCTTCCTTTGATGTTGAGCATGCAAACGATAATATGGCGAAAGTGATTATTCTGGACAAGTGTTTTATTTGTGCTCACCGTGATGAAAGTATTGTTTTAGTGTGGTTGGTTGCGTCGGCTTGTACTGATCTTATTCACTTGGTCGAAGACGCGGTTTAAGTATTGAACTTGCCAAGTCTTTGATTTGCGCTCCTACAGGTTTGTAGTAGCATAGTGGCCGCTGTTTGTGTGGCATAGTTTTATTCTTTTGTATTCTTTATTTTGGGTATTTGTAGAGGTTAAACCATGAAACTAAATACCTACTAATATGCAAATTGTGACAGACTAAAACGTGAATTTAAATATCCACGAAAATGCCTCTTTTTTAAAATACAGAACAATGAAAATTGAGCCAAAGAAAACAAATGATACTACAGTACTTATTGGTATGGCTTTGATTTTGCAAACAATGGACAATTTACAATTGTGAGCAAACAGTCAAGATATAACTTTTGAAGGAATATGAACTGAAAAGTTGAGAACGATAAGCCATTTAGCTGTTCTTTTGATTATATTTAAAATTAGAGAACTGCTGAGACTACAGCTTGCATTTCGAAAAGAGTGCCTTTTTTGTAACATATTAAGCACTATTATAGAGCCAGAAAATGCCTACAAAACATTACACGTTTTCGCATTCTTGCATTTCTTGTTGATACGTGGAGCTGAATGAGTCTTATTAAAATAATATTTATTTATTTTGATATTACTTTTTCACCATGTTTCAAGATGAAAAATGCTCAACATTTGAAATTAACACGTGTACAAATCAATAAATGTTCCTTGCTTGTTTTAAGCCGGACACAAAAGACTCGTGCGTTTAAGTCAGACACCAAAGACTCGTGCGTTTTAAATCTTCTTACATACAGATGTAAACTCAATGGTATTAATTATGCAATAAAACGCACCCTTGTCTCACATTCCACGGATATAATGTATCTTGAAGTCATTCAACACAATTGTATAGACGGGCATGATTAATGAGTTATTTGATGTCTTCAGAAGTCTAAACGAAAGGTCTCCAACCTACCTGTCATGAAGCCAACACAGAGGGTGGTAAACTAATTTCGTAAGCATTTTCATTATTCACAGACTAATCATATGCATCCGTGATGGGTTTTTTTTCATCTCTCTCATAGTGTTTTGTTTCCATTGTTGTTGAACTCCTGATTCTGAAATCTGATTGGTCCAATGGGTTCATATGCGGATATACTGCGAACACATGTTTATAAAAATTTTTTAAAGGGTTGACGATTGCTGGCTATTGTACAAAGTATAAGGACTAGGCTGATAGAAAGAAGAATGTTATAACGTTGGACTATAAAATAAAGACTGTACAAAGTAGGTAAAATTCAAAAACAAGGAAAATATAAGTAAGACTTGGATTAGATAAAAACTAGACGTACAATTACAACACTCACTGGAATGTAAGGAGGTGTGCAACATTTAGGGATTTAAAAAATATGAATAATAATCTATGCCTATATTTACATAATAAATATCAAATGTATGAAGGCAGTTTGTATGACATAGTTGTTAATGAGGTATATCGTAAATCATGTTGCACACAAATTGATTGTTCTGCACATGTCGATGGTCACGTACAAACCATCTAAACCAAACTCTATCCTTTTATATCAAAGGTAATGAATTAAAGATGATCACATATTAAAATTAGAAATTGTTAACTTAGATATTGTGCACGTGTTTCAAATTGAATTACACTAATGAGCGCTTTCTTCGGATATCATGAATGTAAAGAGAAATAAAAATTTTTATCGCTAATTGTAGCCTACTTTGAGACCAATAAAAAAAACTAATTATTTATGTCTACGATATATGCAGACCGTCTGTGCAGGATTTTTATGTATGTAATTCCTCGACACACAGGCTGTGCAGGACATCGATACATTTGATTCCTCATCAGACAGGCTGTGGAGGACATCGATACATTTGATTCCTCATCAGACAGGCTGTGGAGGACATCGATACATTTGATTCCTCATCAGACAGGCTGTGGAGGACATCGATACATTTGATTCCTCGACACACAGGCTGTGGAGGATATCGATACATTTGATTCCTCATCAGACATGTTGTGCAGGATATCGATACATTTGATTCCTCATCAGACAGGGTGTGTAGGATATCGATACATTTGATTCCTCATCAGACAGGGTGTGCAGGATATCGATACATTTGATTCCTCATCAGACAGGCTGTGGAGGACATCGATACATTTGATTCCTCATCAGACAGGCTGTGGAGGACATATACATTTGATTCCTCATCAGACAGGGTGTGTAGGATATCGATACATTTGATTCATCATCAGACAGGCTGTGGAGGATATCGATACATTTGATTCATCATCAGACATGTTGTGCAGGATATCGATACATTTGATTCCTCATCAGACAGGCTGTGGAGGATATCGATACATTTGATTCCTCATCAGACAGGTTGTGCAGGATATCGATACATTTGATTCCTCATCAGACATGTTGTTGGATATCGATACATTTGATTCCACATCAGACAGGCTGTGGAGAATATCGATGCATTTGATTCCTCATCAGACAGGTTGTGCAGGATATCGATACATTTGATTCCTCATCAGACATGTTGCGCAGGATATCGATACATTTGATTTATCATCAGACAGGCTGTAGAGGACATCGATACATTTGATTCCTCATCAGACAGAGTGTGTAGGATATCGATACATTTGATTCATCATCAGACAGGGTATGTAGGACATCGATACATTTGATTCCTCATCAGACAGGCTGTGGAGGACATCGATACATTTGATTCCTCATCAGACAGGCTGTGGAGGACATCGATACATTTGATTCCTCAGACAGGGTGTGTAGGATATCGATACATTTTATTCCTCATCAGACAGGGTGTGTATGATATCGATACATTTGATTCATCATCAGACAGGCTGTGGAGGACATCGATACATTTGATTCCTCATCAGACAGGGTGTGTAGGATATTGATGCATTTGATTCCTCATCAGAGAGGTTGTGCAGGATATCGATACATTTGATTCGTTATCAGACAGGCTGTAGAGGAAATCGATACATTTGATTCTTCATCAGACAGGTTGTGCAGGATATCGATACATTTGATTCCTCATCAGACAGGTTGTGCAGGATATCGATACATTTGATTCCTCATCAGACAGGATGTGGAGGACATCGATACATTTGATTCCTCATCAGACAGGCTGTGGAGGACATCGATACATTTGATTCCTCATCAGACAGGCTGTGGAGGACATCGATACATTTGATTCCTCATCAGACAGGGTGTGTAGGATATCGATACATTTGATTCCTCATCAGATAGGCTGTGGAGGACATCGATACATTTGATTCCTCATCAGACAGGGTGTGTAGGATATCGATGCATTTGATTCCTCATCAGAGAGGTTGTGCAGGATATACATTTGATTCATTATCAGACAGGCTGTAGAGGACATCGATACATTTGATTCCTCATCAGACAGGTTGTGCAAGATATCGATACATTTGATTCCTCATCAGACAGGCTGTGGAGGACATCGATACATTTAATTCCTCATCAGACAGGCTGTGGAGGATATCGATACAATTGATTCCTCATCAGACAGGGTGTGCAGGACATCGATACATTTGATTCCTCATCAGACAGGCTGTGGAGGATATCGATGCATTTGATTCCTCATCAGACAGGGTGTGCAGGATATCGATACAATTGATTCCTGATCAAATAGGTTGTGCAGGACATAGACACATTTGATTCCCCATCAGACAGGATGTGGAGGATATCGATGCATTTGATTCCTCATCAGACAGGGTGTGTAGGATATCGACACATTTGATTCCCCATCAGACAGGATGTGGAGGATATCGATACATTTGATTCCTCATCAGATAAGCTGTGGAGAGTACTGAAATGTTATTTATCGACAGACAGAATATTTATGTATATGATTCATCGGAATGACAGACTGTGCAGGATATTAACGAGTCATAAGGGATAATATTTAATACATTTTATACTTATAGCAAAAATTCTAGACTATAAACAGAAACGAATGGAATTCTTTCTTAAAATTCGTATAGTCGTCTTGTGTGTTAAATTTGTACAATCTTGTTTAAAACGGACAAATACAGTTTATAGCCTTGTATTGTACAAACATTTTTTTTCTTTTGAGTTGAATTGTGATTTCCGTTTCCAAACAATATTTGATCTAGGCTCCCAACTTTAAAAAAAAATATGCCATAAAATTAATTTCCTCTAGTTCTTATCTGGATTTTATCACTCACTCGATCACCTGAAACCTTGTGTGGTATAGTCAATTTATCTTTGGATTTTAGAATTCTCTCAAACACCTTAAACTTTATGTCGTATAGTTAATTTATTTCGAGTTCTAACTGGTATTTAACACTCACCTTAACATTTTGTCGTGTAGTCAATTTTTCATCTTATATGGGTTCTACCACTCACCATAAACCTTATATCGCAAAGTCGGCAATATTTAAGTTTTATCTGGATTTTAACACACACCTTAAAACCTTATAGTCAGTATTATGAGGGTTATATTTGAATTTTAGCACTAGCCATAAACTTTATATCGTATAAGTTATTTTTGTAAATTTTATCTGAGTTGAGCACTTACTCTAAAACTTGTGTCGTATTGTCAATTTTTTTTCATTGCCTTAACTGGGTTTTACCAGCTCAACTTCAACCTTGTGTCGCGTACTCAATTTTCCATTGGATCTTATATAGATTTTACCTGCTCAACGCTAACCCCATGTCATATTCATTTATATGATACGATGTACGTTATACTTGGGTATCAAATAAAGCGTTATTGTCTTTCATGTCATCACAAAACCGTTTGTCTCAACACTTAACGCAGAGAGAACACTTTTTCTCTATCCCCATTTTCGTCATCTTGTTTAAATGTTTTATTATATATTTGTATTTAATAAGTTTAACACTGTAAATCCACGGTGAGTTTACTTAGACTTGTAGAATTAACCCTGTTATTCTTCATTTTTGCAAGTAATAAGTGATTATATATTATATTTCAGCGGTCAGACATATTTAGATGTTTGGCCTTTACCATACGTTTTCGATTACTTTCAAAACACCATAGTAGTCAATAATTTTATATAAAAAAATCTTTAAACAATATAACGTCTTTTGATTGAAAAGGTCAACTTTGTATATCTTTTTAATTTTGGTCCCATTTTGTTTTAAATTTTTAGTTGCATAGTAATGTTAACGCAGCTGTCAATGAGACTTTCAGGAAATTGTTTTTGCATGTGAGACATTTGATGCTTATTTGGTAAAAGTTTTTCATGCGCACAAGGGTATAAATTAAATTGATCGTACAATTTTAGAATTGATCCAAATATTCCTTTAAAGCATAGCATACCTTATTAGTATTACTAATATTGTACGAGTGTTTCTCCACAGTTCAGCTTTTTTATTGCCTACTACATAACACTTCTTCACCTGTATTAGTGATGTGCTGTGATTATGATTTTTAACGTAGCTTTAACAATTTTTCAGTCATATCGCTACGATGTCTGCAGTGTGGCAGTTTATAGTGATGTCTAACACTGGGGCATCATGCCGCAGACATGTAGCATGATGTCCCACCAAGTCACATTATCCTGACACCAGGCCAACCAGTCCTAACACTAACCTCTTAATGCTGAGCGCCAAGCCAGGTAGCTGTTAGTACCATTTTTGTTGTTGTTAGGCTTAACGCCATTTTTCAGCACGCGATAGGCTATACATGGCGGCCAGTATAAATGGTGGAGGAAGAAACCGGTAAATCACCGGAAAGATCCACCGACCCACGAGAAGCTACTGGCAAGCTTTCTCACATATACCCATTCGCCGAATCCTAAACTCGAACACACGCAGACAGAGGTGAGATGGCAGTGATCCGTAACGGACAGCGCTTTAGGTCACTCGGGGCCCCCAGTACCATTTTTGTAAGTCTTTGGTATGACTCGACCGGTGATAGAACCCACGACCTCCCGCATCCGTTGCGGACGCTCTAACCACTATGCCACAGGAGAGGTTTCTCACCTGTATTAGGAAATTTTATATCACTAAATAATATGCTTCGAAATATATAATGGGAGATTTCGATTCAGACTTACCGCATTCTGCGTGTTGGTTTCTTCAATGTCTACATATCATCAGTGGTTCAATTTTGTTTGATCAATAATAAATTAAAACATCTGGTTTAATACCTGGTTAAATCTTAGGGAACATTTCATAGTCTTTTAGCAACGCTAGTGGAATACCTGACATCTTAATTTACGCATCATGAGCACCCAAAAGCAGTACACGATGTTCAGCTTGCGATACGTATACCACGGAATTCTATATAAATCTCACATCACATCAGTGTCTTTCATGACGTAGAAGTCGTGCTTTCATGACAAGGACAGGAAGATCCAATAATGTTTGACGATTGAACTGATTCGTGATGTCTACACAGGAAATGCTTATATTTAAAGGTACAGAATAAAATTGATCGATAGGCAATGTGGATATTTCCTTAAATCTATCGACGCCGTACAAATCAGGAATTTTGGACATATTTTCAAGACATTTAGTCTTCTCAATAAACACTTCGTGAAACTAGTATATTTTATAAATTCCTATTCGTTTTTTAATTTCATTCATGATGTAAAGTTAAAATATTTAAAATCATGAGTGATTTGTTTTGAATCGGGTAAAATTCGTTTGGTATGGTTTATGAACATCGTATCAAACTTATTTCCCCTTTCTCAGAACAAAACGCGTTTGAAGATTTATATCTATTTTGCATGTATATCACTTAGATTATAACTCATTACTGTAACAACTTCCCACAGATTTATTTCTCTGCTTTAAAATATACGGCTGCTTTTTCCTTGTGACTTGTCGTCAGAGTTTCTTCATATCAAAGTCAAAACATGTTCGGGAATATCAGATCATTTGACCCAAATTTGGCGCCGGTGCCTTCTAACGAGGCTATGATTTTAGTCCTGGTTTTTAACAATTGACTGTATGTCGATATCATTCTAAACGACGAGTATGGTTAGAAGAAACAATATGCAGCATTTCTTCAGGGTGAATGTCTGTTTCGAACAATTTCATCTACTGTTGTCCTTTCTCTGGTAAAGTCTTTGTAAGGTCGAAACTACCCTTCCCTTGTAAAATAATAACGTCGATAGTAAGGTTTTTAATCTCTAGTAATTAATCTATAATATTTGTATTATAGATTAATTACTAGAGATTCAAACCCCTCATATAAACGCCCAGTGATTTTGTGCACTTTCTCCATTCTCCAACTGAAAATAATGTCTTACAACTTTGTCTTCTAATAAAGTATTTCTATAAATTCATTTATTTGGGAATTCAACATAACAACGTATGCAATCCTTTATGTAACTATATCATTAAGCAAAGAAACAATTTTCTTTGAATTTACTTTTACTTTTTTTGGGGGGGATACAAAATATCCTGACGATAGTTCCCCAGTTGCTTGAATAAAAAGGGTTTTATGTTTCTTGGTTTGATTAAAATTGACCAATTTTTAGTTGTCCAAGTATAATTCATTTAACAGAGTTAAATTAAATCGTTTTAGGAATTAGAAAGTAAGCAGATTTAAAGGGCAACATGTAGAAAAGCCGTCAAACCACCCACACTCTCTAGTCTGTCCATGAAAGCAACTCGTATGAACGCCGAGATATGGGCAAATGGTCATGTTAATATTTTAAGAATTTGGCTGCCAACGTCAAAAACTACAATTTAAAAAAAAGTGTAAAATGGCGTGATGATAAACAACAGTGAAGTTGGATCTCACTGGATTGTTTTTTTTTTTAAAAAAAACTTGTCGATTAGCCATAATGGCCAATTTGCACGCATTTCAAGGGCAATAGGCCAAATACTGTATTTAACATTGTATACCGCTATTTCTTAAGAAATTACAATATTGTAAACTAAACAATAAATTATGACTAGTGTTTATGCATAACATTCGTTAAAGGCAGATCAGATAAACCAGTATGATTATATTGTCTGTCTTAATTATTATCCTTTGTAAGTATTTATGTATATTATTACAAGAAGAGTATAAATTCAAAGCCAAGAGTCACATATAGACTTAAATAAATTCTACCACAGGTTTCTTCAAAAAGCAGGGCCCCGAGTGGCCAAGTGGTCTAAAGCTCTCTCCGTTACGGATCACTGCCATCTCACCTCTGTCTGCACGGGTTCGAGTCTAAGATTCGGCGAATGTGAGAAAGTTTGCCAGCAGCTTCTCGTGGGTCGGTGGTTCTTTCCGCGGCTTTCCCGGTTTCTTCCTCCACTGTTAATACTGGCCGCCATGAATAGCCTATCGTGTGCTGACAAATGGCGTTAAGCCCAAGAACAACAAAAACATCTTCAATAAGCTCAGGAAAATTCTAAAGTCAAAAGAATGAGTTCAGTTGGTTTTTTTGATATGATATAGATGGACGTTGATAATCTTTTTTGGAATGACTTATTTCAAAGTATGTTCATCTATCAAAAGTTGGAAAGCGACTGGGGATGTTAACGAAGCTTCCCACAGTTTCAGCCTGAAACAATGTCATCCTCAGAGACAATATAAAACAACACTCACACACAAAGATTGACCTAAAGTAGAACACACAACAAGATTGACGCAAAGTAGAAAACGCACACACTAAGATTGTCGCAAAGTAGAAAACACAATAAGATTGACACAAAGTAGAAAATGCACACAGAAAAAATGTCGCAAAGTAGAAAACGCACACACAAAGATTGTCGCAAAGTAGAACAATTACACATAAAGATCAACGCTAGTAGAACACAAAGGTTGACGATAGTAGAAAAACAAATATTTATCCTTTGGCACAGAGAAGAAAATGACACAGAATAAATAAGTTTACCCTTAAGAAGAAAAAAAAAAAACAGAATAACAGATGAAATAACTACAAGTCATGGAAGCGACCAACAATCTACAAAAAAAGTGTATTGACACGAGCTAGCAGCATTATGGCATTACACTTGAATGGCATGACCTGGTTATTAACGTCAAATACTACTACTACTTCAACTACTACTACTACTACTACTGGGGCCCCGAGTGGTCGAGTGGTCTAAAGCGCTGTCCGTTACGGATCACTGCCATCTCACCTCTGTCTGCGTGTGTTCGAGTCTAGGATTCGGCTAATGTAGATATGTGAGAAAGCTTGCCAGTAGCTTCTCGTGGGTCGGTGGTTCTTTCCAGTGATTTCCCGGTTTCTTCCTCCACCATTAATACTGGCCGCCATGAATAGCCTATCGTGTGCTGAAAAATGGCGTTAAGCCCAACAACAACAACAACAACTACTACTACTACTACTACTAATAATAATAATAAGAAGAAGAAGAAGTACTACTACTACTACTACTACTAATAATAATAATAAGAAGAAGAAGTAGTACTACTACTACTACTACTACTACTACTACTACTACTAATAATAATAATAATAATAATAATAATAATAATAATAATAATAATAATAATAATAATAATAATAATAATAATAATAATAATAAGAACTCTGATGTTAAAATGGTCGGAGAATTTTATCTTGACCTTGCTGCTGATATGGCTTTTGTGATTGTTATTTCTTTTCCTGAATTTAGCTATTTCATTGAAGATGGCACCGACCTTAAACAATTGAAAGCAAATGACGGAGAGTTTAGAAAAGATGTAATGTTTATTCATCGAGCAATGGAAATGAAATATATTACTTTGGACTGTTTCTGTCATCATTTCAGTCGTGTAATATAGCTAATTTTACGAAATTTAACGTCACAATGCGAATAATGCCAAGAGATATTAAGCAAACGAAACTGTTTTTGTTAAACAAGTAGTAAAGTTCAACATTTTTTTTTAAACGAAAGTTATTATGTGGAAATGAAACAATAATGAATAAGGTGTAATGTGTTTAGAACGTCTTGTTTATGGGGAAAAATTACTACAAAATTTAGGAACAGACTATGCGCCGGGAAATTTCTTGAGAATCCCGTTTCAGCGGCAAGTTGACGAATTGGGTAACAAACGATTTTGTACTATGGATGGATGGATGGATGGATGGATGCAGAGAGACAAAGTAAGAGACAGACATACAGACACACAGCTACAGAGAGAGGGGCGAGAGTAATCCGAACATAAATTTTATGCAATATTCAAATAGTACAGGAAAATAACTTACTTGGACTGTCATGCTAGTTAAAGACCTTGAAGTATTTACCAAATCTGGATGAAAAGGTTTAGCGATTTATATGATAAAAAGTGGACCAAGAACATATCTTTCCCAAATTTTAGTTGATTCTGTGGAAGTATATCTGAATGAATTAAGACATGATAATGTCCGAGGGGTAGCAGACACATAATATTTCGCACGTAACTGTAGCGGACATTCTAAGAATTTAGAAATTGCACGAGGTTTATGCCAATATGAGTGTCCGGATTGCTGGTTAAAGACCAGATGGGGTTAAGGGCAAAGATCTAACAGATTATCACACAGATAAAATGTAGAAGGCTATATTTCTTAAATTACATGCTTATGTAACTTTACTACTATTCTTTGAATCCGATACATAGAGACAAAGCAAAGTATGGAAGCCCACAAGTTCGCCATCGTCTATGAAAGAATGTCTTTCCTGGAAGGTTATGAGTATTATGTTCTTCAATACACAAGCAGAAAATCTGAGACATCCTACCAGAGAACAATGGACAATACTATGTCCTAGTACTAAGATATAATTGACCAGAGGTAATTCACGAGAAGTGTCAAGACCTATCGATGGCTGGCATCCTTTTGCACCATGCAAATTTGTAACTCACACCTTGCACCAAATCGACGTTGATGCCATAAATCACCCACCAAACAGCACAGTTTGAGACCCTTGCCTAAAGTTATTAGCAAAAGGTGTAAAGACTTTCTAAAGGGTGGCCGAATTTTGAATCAAGCATAGGACTCCACAGACTTATGCAAATTTTGTATTTGTGACCATAAATCACCTTTCCTACAGCCCATATTTAGCGCCTTGAGATTTCTTCCTTTTCCTTTAACTGGGAGATTCGTCACGGGGATGGCTGCCACGTGACGTGCGGCTGCACGTCTGAGACCTGAATAACAAGATTTACTCGAAATGAATTTACTTTGAGATGAACTGTTTTTAAAATTACAGTTAAGAAACCATTGGAGTGAATATTTAATGTTATAAATAAATGTGAAGAGGCTGAGATATATTCCAGGCAAATGATGGCATATTCCTAAATAAGAAAGTTCTAAGTACTAACAATTCAGCATTATCAGAGAAATACTGATCATAAGGTATACGAGTTTGATTCTCTTCAAAAAGGAAAACTGTTCAGACTATTAAGAAAGGAAAAATCAATATATAAATTATTTATTTGATGGCAGTCGTAAATCTTCATTGAAAACATTTGATGGTTACGAAATAAAATGTGAAAATACGTCTCTCTCTATCTACCTACCTACCTACCTACCTACCTACCTATCTATCTATCTATCTATCTATCTATCTATCTATCTATCTATCTATCTATCTATCTATCTGTCTATCTGTCTGTCTGTCTGTCTATCTATCTATCTATCTATCTATCTATCTATCTATCTATCTATCTATCTGTCTATCTATCTATCTATCTATCTATCTATCTATCTATCTATCTATCTATCTATCTATCTATCTATCTATCTATCTATCTATCTATCTATCTATCTATTAGGAGTCTATGTTATTGTATGCTTAAATGTATATAAAAAACAAACCTATCATGTCATTCGTCAATTCATATTTCAAATATATAACACTGCTTTATTGATATTCCATGCAACATAGACAACCGAAATACCATTGACTAATGGCTTAAAATATTATAGCGTGCCAGAAGTATGTGTTTATTGAAATATTATGTATAATGTTGATATTTGACCTCTAGATATCGCACTTAACTATCCACAAATCATTTTCTTCCGCCCTTCTTCCTGCGTAAATCTGATCTCTCTCTCTCTCTCTCTCTCTCTCTCTCTCTCTCTCTCTCTCTCTCTCTCTCTCTCTCTCTCTCTCTCTCTCTCTCTCTCTCTCTCTCTCTCTTCGCAAAGCAAGATTTTAATGGCTAGAATTTTTCATTCTTTGATGTACAACTTTGGTAAAAGAGCGGTAGGTGAATGAATTTACTTCTTGGTCTGAAGTTAAAACTTACTTTTGATGCCAACATGACACTGGACTTAATTAAACACGAGTAACCACATTTGGTAAGAAGAACCCTAAGGTCTGATATAGCACCTGCTCTATGTGGCAGGCAACCTCTTGTTGGCATCTTTTATACATGAAAACTTCTATTCACTGACTGAAGAACTACAATTTGTTGATTCCAGATGATTATTCTATGAACGTATAAAGTTAGAGCTCATCTCTCCCAATCCCCAGCAACAAAAAGATAGTAAAGAAAAGCAAAGAAACAGAAAAGCACTGCCTTCAATCATTTTCATGGTTATGTTTTATGTTTTACGCACACAGAATATCTCTCAACACTCATGGTCGACTTTAAAAAGAATCATAAAGGTGGAGTTTATTTCATCTTAATTTTGTTGCACCAATTCACCTTTTGCACCAACAGCTCATTTGTTTTGTGGGTTGAGGTTGAGTACTGAAAACGCAAAACATATTCGACCATTGGAATCTTCTAACACAGCATGAAAAAAGCTGTGAGGTCACTGAGAATATCTAACAATGATGAGATGTATAGCATTACGCACAGCTTGGGAGGTAGACCAAATTGATATGAACAGCATCTCTGGCCGAACACTATTTGTAAATTTTTAATTGAAATGGAGTAAGTACTGTCAAAACCATTTTGTCGTCTCGTCAATACAGCTAAACTGGGGATAACGTACTGGGAATTTTTGCTGATCGTCAGTGTTGTAATTGTAAAAGCATATGTAGGGATAACATTCTGAGACACGGTAGTTCATGAATTCAGCATAAATAGGGATAACATTCTGAGACATGATAGTTGATGAAATCAGTATAAAATAAGAATGACATTCGGAGGCACGAGACTGGATGAATTCAGCATAAAATATATGTAACATTCTGTGACATGATAGTTGATGAATTCAGCACAAAATAGAGATAAAATTCTGAGACACGATACTTGATGAGATCAGCATGAAATAGGGGTAACATTCTAAGACACGATAGTTGATGAATTCAGCATAAAATAGGAATAACATTCTGAGACTGTTTCTCAGTAGTTTATTTATTACATCATAACTAAGATAACATTCCTAGTATTGTTCCTATCATTCCAGCATGCATAGAAACTACATTTTGAGACACGGTACAAATCGATTGAAGTGTAATCATTGCAGTATAACTATGGGCAACTTTCTGAGACTTAGTCGATGGTAGTCTAATATGTGGAAGTCGTTTCGTGCGTGGGATAAACTATAATGTATTTGTTATCATTTTGAGAAAATTAAGTTGATGCAGGTGTTTGTATCAATTTCGAGGTACTAGTTCTCATATAAACCTATATATATATATATATATATATATATATATATATATATATATATATATATATATATATATATATATATATATATATATATATATATATATATATATATATATGTATATATATATGTATATATATATATATATATATATATGTATATATATATATATATATATATATATATATATATATATATATATATATTCCTTTTAACTACAACAAATGTGTCAGGGATTGATTAAAATAATTGCAATAAACTGACAACAAACAGTGCAAAAAAGTTTCTAATTGCCTAAGCGCTTTCAACCCTCAATTAGTTTTTTTCAAAGGCAACTTTAAAACACAAACAAACAAAAACACTAAATGCGCAGCTAGTTTGCTTCAATTTGATACTGACGCTGAATCATTCTTTTTCCTTTAGCAAGAGTGTTTCAATCTGCACACATTTAATATTTTCCTCAACATTCTGATCATATGCTTACCAATGCTAAGGTTTTGACACATGATATTTCTTCTTTAAATTAAGAAGAAAAAAAAACTGTGAGCATTTTCCTCACACTTTTTTGGGGTTGAGTTCTTTTAAGGGTACATAGAAACTCAAAGTGTGGCGTCCGCTCCATAAGATTGCTACTGTGTTCAGATCTTCATATTTTTCAACCAGCTCTAAATTGTGCACGCTTTGGTGGATAGTCTATAAGGGATAACTTAGTTCATCTTTTCTCTACGTGAGAGTTTAGTTTGCATCTTGAACCTAACTCTATTTCTACGCAGTTTAACTTCTAGCAGCGTCGAGCTTTGGTATTCAGTAAGCTCGTAGGACTACAACACTATGTGTTACAAACTTAATATATGTAAAGCATAGATTAGAATAAGTACGTGAAGGTGGGGTCTATTTGTATGGATATAATTTATTTCTTCATTTTACACTGAACCTGGGGTATTGTTATAAATTATGTTAAACATATAATAATTCCACTTATGTCTTACATATTAAATGTACATAGAATGATTTTGAAAATTAAGCAAAACTTTACAGTTTTAGATGCATGAATTTTACGTGAATGCCGCAAGTAACAAATCATCACTTACGGTTAGGAGCGGCCATTGGTATGTGGAAATGGGCATCAAAAGTGTACCAACAGATATATTTAGTGCTGTGTACGAAAAATATGTAGTTTTATTGCTTACAGATGTTTTATGCCGTCTTTACAAGTATCGAAATATTTTATAATTTTGCCATAACACTTGACCAATGTACTTTAAGTTCAGATATAATGGTTTCACCTCTGTTGGCAAGATTGATAATGGCTGCATGTCAGATTGGTAAGTGTGTTGGCCGGGTTGACTGCAGATATTAGACACATTCTTTAGATTCGCCCTCCATCAAACAACTTTACTTGACTTCACATCTTACTCCAAAATGTTTGGATCCATGAAAGGGCTGATCTTGTCAGTTTCAAGTAAGTTTGGAGCAACATTTGTTACTTGAAATGTTGAGTAAAGTGTTTTGACTGAGGCCCTGTAGCCGAGTTGATTGTTAGTATAAGGCATAGTAACCCATTGTCAAAGTCATACGACTGAGGCATTGTAAACTAGTTGATTGTTAATATAAGACATAGTTATAATCCATGAGTAGTCTTATGACTGAGGCCTTGTGACCGAGGGGATTGTGGGTATAAGGTACATTAGTAACCCATTGGTAAAGTCTTATGACTGAGGTCTTGTGGCAGAGATGAATGTGGGTATAAAGTTCATTAGTAACCTGTTGGTAAAGTCTAATGTGATGGAAATTAAAATATTATTAGAAGTCAGTCTCATTATTTCGAAAAAAGTATTTATGAATTTAAGAAAGAAACGAAAATTAATTATTTTAATCAAAGAAAATGCTGGAAGAAAAAAAAATATTGAGGACCGAAGACTTAATAAATAATTAAAAAAAACATTGTGTTTTAAAAATATAGGAATTCTGTGATCAATAATTTTTTGTCGATATTAATAATAATAATAATAATAATAATAATAATAATAATAATAATAATAATAATAATAATAATAATAATAATAATAATAATAATAATAATAATAATAATAATAATAATAATCATTATTATTATGATTATTATTTTTATTATTATGATGATGATGATGATGATTATTATTATTATTATTATTATTATTATTATTATTATTATTATTATTATTATTATTATTATTATTATTATTATAATTATTATTATAAAAATAGGTAAAATAATGTTGTTAAAGACATAACTGTGATAATGCAAAGTCATCCTTACAAATGAAATATTTCCTGACTACGTGTATTTTACAATTCTTAGCTAGCACCACTTAATGATTAAAGCTGGAAATCAAGAGTAAGTGTTTTGCTTCAAACTTTCATCAACTAATCTGAAACTGTTTAGAATTTAGCCTTAGGCAATGTCTGAGTTCAAAAGAAATTGTTAAATACATAAGAACAACAGAGGAGAGGGATATTATTGAAAGTCGTATTTTGCAACAGGAATGTAATTTGTCTTTAAACTTAGATCAATTCTGCCCTCCTATCCTACATAAATAAATAATTACATTCGCTTAATGCATAATTTGAAAGACATTAAACTGTTTGCAGCTTGTTATATATATATATATATATATATATATATATATATATATATATATATATATATATATATATATATATATATATATATATATATATATATATATATGTATGTATGTGTGTGTGTGTGTGTGTGTGTGTGTGTGTGTGTGTGTGTGAGTGTGTAAACTCCGCTGGACGCAGAATGTACTTTTAAGTATAACAATTAGTTTTTAGCAAATGAATTTCACATACTTCTGGGATCTACTTTTATTGAAATATTACTCGTTTGAATCGAATATTTCCGAATTCGATAATATAAAGCATACGATTTTATTTGTTAATTTGCATGTTTTAAATTTAACCCCATGACTGATGTATTTTGTGCAATAAAACAAGCGATTTTGAGAACTATTGTTGCACTATTTAAGATGAGAAGTTAAATGTTAACAAGTTACAAAAACCAGAAAGGGTTACCGCTTTTATTGGTTTGCGGCATTTGAAATGCGTTAAAATTATTTCTTTTTCATTTAAATCGCTCTCCACACATTTCCCTGATTTCAATGTGTACGTGTAATTAATCTATGGTACAATAATTAGTAGTATATTTAGATCAAGAAGAAAAGTTATATGGGTGTGGAACTTTACTATGCATTATTATTATTACATCGGATTTAAATTTTTCTTTGAGAGAAACTGGCAATAATGGCCCCAAATTCAATAACCATAAACTGCGTTCACGTTTCATTTTGGAGGTGTATTCTTTTACCACCGGTGTGACTTTGAATTTTGCCAGTGGATAAAGAATCCTTATCGTGTAAATTAAGTTGCATCGTGACCGGAAGAAGTGCGAACATGCAGGCTTACCGGTCAAATATATTGCTGAGCGTTGAAATCTTTGCAATGTAAATTAGACAGTTCAAATCAGGTGAGTAATTTATCTCGTGTTAAATCTGTCGGAATCGTGTTTGTACATCCATATGGTGCCGACTGTAGATATTTGTTAGAGAGCTTGGAAATTTCTCTCAACGCCATGTCGTCAGGTGGGCAACACAATTGCCGTTACGGGAACTCACTCCCGGGCTTTTCGGGCCGGTCTGTGGTATGTCAGATTATGCCAACATGTACGCTCCGCGCAACACAGGCAAGCTGTACAAACTTCCGGGGACAACCGAGCTTCTCCAGACGTGTTCAAAGGCTTCTTTAGAAAGATTGAGAAGTGGAGAAGTCGAGCAGAATAATTCAGGTTCTGAAACAGATACTCCGATTCGACCTCCGGCAAAATCCGCTTCTGGAATAAAAACGGGAAATTAGTCATTGTTTATTTTCTGTTTATTTCACTTTTTGATCTGGTTTTCGTACAAGTAGTATTTATTTCTCTCGCCCTCTACCTAATTTTCTATCACTCGGTGTTTCTGTTTTTCTGCAACCAGAGGACGGAATAAGGAATATCACATAGCAAACGGGTCTTTTTGATAGGGCCAGAAGACGATGCCCCAAAAGCTACAATATTTTAAGGGTTTCCAAAGGATAACTTTAGCCATCAAACTAGATCGAAAACGTAACTCGTCCAAACATTCTGGCTGCGTCGCACTCATTTTCAACAAGAGGGGATGGCTGAATGAGTATGAGGGGGAGTTTTGGGGGTGGGGTGACAATAGGGTGCGTCAGATCCGCTCCTGGTAACAGTCTATCTTAATTGTACTGCGTGTTACAGCGTACTATTTGACTTTCTCTAAAAGCCACTAGCGCCACTACAAGATTCTCTTTCTTCGTTTATTGACAAATAAATCTGGAATCGCATAAACAGGCTCTAAAAACTAGAAGATGAAAATGACGACGATGATAAAACCATCACGATTAGGGGCAGTGGGAAGAGAAATTTGATGATGTGAGGAGCCAGACATGAAGTAATAGCATGATAGTTGATCAAATATTGAATTAGTAGATAATCTATTTTTATTGCGGACCAAATGAAAAAAAACCCATTTGCACAGGAAGGAGGTAGCCGTAGTTTATATCATCAAAAGTATTGACACCCTAAATGATAGATCATCAGTGCATACTAGTTATTTTTTTATTACGTTGAGTTAATTATTTCCTCGCATTATCATCTTTAATTGCATATAGTTGTGAAATTAACGAGATTAATTTATTATATTTTTATTTCAGACTAGAGTTGTAACTTCGGAGTAATGCAAATGAAATGCCACGCGACCCCTAATAACTATTACAGTATTATCTTATTTGATGGTTATACCATCAGAAGCATAACATGTGTATCATGCCGTCTGAAACTCGTTCTCTCTCTCTTACAATTTATCGTATTGGTAGGATATATGAATAAAAAAGGTCCTAATAGAAAATATTTCCAGCCACTTTAACTTTTGATTCAAATAAATTGACTTTGGCTTAAATGCGTAGTAAATTATATAAATATAGCAAGTACAGTCATGGAAGATTCCTAATTGACGGCAAATGACTTATAATTAATGCTTTAGTTGCCATACGATAATTCGTTGTACTAAATAATGGACATCAGTATGTATGTATGTATGTATGTATGTATGTATGTATGTATGTATGTATGTATGTATGTATGTATGTATGTATGTATGTATGTATGTATGTATGTATGTATGTATGTATGTATGTATGTATGTATGTATGTATGTATGTATGTATGTATGTATGTATGTATGTATGTATGTATGTATGCATTCATGCATATATATATATATATATATATATATATATATATATATATATATATATATATATATATATATATATCTGTGTGTGTGTATGTATATAACGGTCCAGTTACTCCAGAACTTGCACAAATATTAAAATAATTAAAACCATTAAACATTTTTGGTGTTTACACCTTACACTGTAATTTATATAGAACACGGTGTAATATTAAATTGAGACAGAATCGAATCAGCTGGATGCGGAATATCGTACTGTATGTATTAGGGAGAAAAAGTAAGTTAAAAACTTTCCTTTATACTTTAAAATTCCAACAGTTATTTCCACAGTGTTTAATCATGAACCGTATTGAGCAGGCGTTTAATTAAAATAGCATTAAATTAAATTTAAAACAATTTAACATGATCTGTAATACCTTCAACCTACCTCCGAATCGTGGCTGATGATATATAATGGGACACAACGGACCAGTATTGCACGACGATATGACCTTCTGAGTGTCGATTATGTCGGAATTAGCTGGTGTTGAGAAACAAGAAACTGGGAGTCATAAACTAAGTGGGGTAACTTAGGAATTGAGATGATAAATTTAAATGACGTTTTTAACAGAATGCGTACTGCAGGTGTGGAAATAGGCTGAACGTACTTCTTTTTACAACATAGAAGAAGGAATGGCAACTTGAAATCAGTGTGGCAGTTTAATGTGAGATGTATTTTAGGTGTTTAAGTTCGAAGCAGAACATCTATTACGCCTCTCTTTTAACTGTCAATATTTACACACCAATTAATAATTTGTAAGCATCACTTTGATTTCAATAATATATTCAGTAATATATTTTGCGAATCAAAAGTTGGACTAAATTATGCTGTTGTTAGTGATGAAGTATATATGCATTGTTCATTGATCACGTGGTGATTACAGCTGTTTGAATTGCTGGCAAACATAACAACCTGATAAAAAGTAATATGATAACTGTAGACTGGGACTGAATAGTACCATTAAATACCGACATGATAATAATGTGATATCAGCAATATGATAACCCGTCTGTAACAATTCCTTCAAAGAGAGATAACAGTTTAGAAGAAGATAATACGAGTAAAAAAAAAACAGAAGGAGTTAACAAAATGTGCCACGGTGAATGAAATAGGGAAGTCGTTATAGAAAGAAAAACGTCCAGCCACTTTAGGTTATGGTTACAATAAAGTGATCTGATTAATCATAACGAAAATTTTATTGCAAACGAAGCAAGCAGAGACACATAAAATGCCTCTCAGTGATGTGATGTGTTTATAATTCATGATTAATTGATATATGATCATTTTCCATGCTTTTAATTCATGTTCTTCAGCTTTAAATAACGCAACGAAAAATACGAGCCGTGATCCTGTTCATTGTATTGCAATTCAATTTAAAGCTTCAGTTCATTCATCGAAGCATTTTAAAATATTTTAAAATATGCAAATATATTACTCCCAGAACAACTACATTTTGTAGTATTCGCTCCAGATTTTTTTAAAAATATAAATTCTATTTTTTTGAATTTCTAAAGTAGTCCTGCTTTTGTTCCCTAAAACTTCATTTTCAAACAGCAGGATTTCTCATCTTCACATTTATAAGGTATGTTAGCATCCAGCTTTTATATTTGACTGGTTTCCCTAATGAAACTGTTATTTTCAAGATAATTTGTCAATAAATTCGTTTTAAAAATGAAAGATGGAACCAAAAATGAAGAAATGTAGGAACTCTAAACATAGAGAAGGTAATTTCATAAAAGAAGAAAGATGAAGTTAGATGTCAATTTACGAGACAACTTGAAAAGCATTCGAAACAGTTAAAATGACTAAAAGCAGAGAGGATAAAACAGGAACAAGAAAAAAAAAACAACTGAAGGATCGCAAGTTTAAGTATATTATACAAATTTAAATAAATCAAGCAAAATATACTGCTGTATAGAGGGTGATAATATTGTCGTAAGCTTGTGTATACATATACAAAAGGTATTGTTAGTAACACTTTCAACTCTGCTATGCACGAAAAACAGCAAGTTCAATAAGTTACAAAATAACAGGAAAATTTTATGCAGGACATTTTGTGACATTTTGTGAAATATCACTTTAGGAATTGGCCCCGAGTGCCCGAGTGGTCTAAAGCGCTGTACGTTACGGATCACTGCCATCAAACACTTTCGGTTATCTCATTTGCTCCAATTGAAATGGAAAGTTATAATGCCACCGAAGTATCCCTTGATAAAGAAATATATTGCACCAATGCTATCGATAACGTAAGCGGCAAATTATCAATATCATTGCACAAAATAAACTGTGTCATAGGTTGTTACAATATTGCCATTGAACTGAGAAACAACGTAATTCCATTACGATAAGAATGAAATAAGGAGTTTTAAAGCCTCCTGGTTTATGAAGTGCACATCAACAAAATCACTCTCAGCAACAATTACACAAAGAACATTTCCAATTACAACTCAGATTTGTTAGGATTCAGTTGCATGAGTTCTTAATAGATATATTAACTGAATTAAGTATAGTTTATAAAATTTTTCAAGGAAATAAAATATATACATTTTGCTCGATGAAACCAAAAGATACTTTTAAGACTGATATAAGTGCTTTCTATAGTATATATGTGTTAAAATGTGTTGGCTTTGTATCATATAATAAGTATGTGTGTGTGTGCAGGAAACTATGTATCAATTAATAAACATGTACACAAAAAGAACAACCGCATCACAAAATTAATTGATTTAGTACAATCATCTGATGAAGCTATTAGACAGTTTTCACAATGACGTGCTGATATTCAAACACATAGGTCTTTGGAGGATACTAATTAAAACATGAAAAGCATATCAATAACAGGTAAACAACAAAAATATATTGTATTGGACAGATTTGTGCAGAAAGTGCTAATAAAATTCAAGAGTTTAAAATTTAAGACAAAATAAAAAATACTTCATATGCATATGAAAAAATTTTTAAGAGACTTAATTTTTTGTATAATGAAGAAAAAAAAAAACATTGCAAGCTTTAAGAGGATCAGATGGAAATACATAACATACATAACAGTACGTGTAACCTATTGAACATAGCTCTATGCATAAGAGAGTGGCATGGAAGAAATGTAGAAAATCTATAGAGGAAAATGCTGTTTTACAATCCAAAACTGGCCAAATACACACATTACTTTGTGGTGCTGATTAAAGCAGTTTTCTACGCTAATTATACTGAAGGGGGTATAAGACATTGCACTTCACATGAAGACTCTATATGGACCAGCAAATGAGAAAAAACCGTTAGCAACGACAATTTCTCCCATTTTCAAGATTGACAATGCACCTTCCTAAGATAGCAGGTTTAGCAAGTTTTAAGTAAAATATCACTTAATTAAGAAGGTCTCGATAAAGAATAGTTTCCATTATCGTTGAGGTCCAAAATCTATAACATTCAAAGAATTCGGAGTTTACATCAACGTATTGCCTTTTAAAATTGATTTAATTTAATGAATTTTCAGTAGCACGGTGCAGACATTTTAAACTTCCACTTTAATTTCAATAAATGATAAATGAATAAACATATCAGTTTAATATTTTGAAAGATATTAACTGAAATACCAAAGTACTGTAACGTAATTATAAACATTTTGAAGAGGGCAAATGTTCCTAATGTCGTCAATAAGGAGAAAATCAGGGGCCAACTTCAAGTCTATAAGTTCAAAATTCAGAATTTAGGAGACGCTCAATACATTACAGTGTGTGTTTGTATGTGTGTGTGTGTGTGTGTTTTGAATTTTTAACGTTGATTTGACAATTTTTCCATTCATATCGCTACGATATCTGTAGTGTGACCGTTTATAATGGTCTAGCACTGGGGCATCATGCCGCAAACATGTAGCATGATGTCCCACCCAGTCACATTATCCTGACACCAGGCCGACCAGTCCTAACACTAACCTCTTAATGCTGAGCTCCAAGCGTGGCAGCTGCTAGTACCATATTTATAAGCCTTTGGCATGATTCTGCCTGGGTTCAGGTGACCTCTCTCATCCGATGCAGACGCTCTAAACACTAGGCCACGGAGAGGTCAATACCATACAGTTCAAAAATTCTTTTTTCGTTGATGGGAAGAAGAGATAGTCTATGACTCCATAAAGTCGGAAATCATAATTGGACGAAAGTGACAGTTAAATAAAGCAGAAAGGCATCAAAGATGATTTTTGATTGTTCTGAGAACTCTTTATCATGTCGAAATAGATAACGCACGGGAGTCTGAGCCGTCCTCGCTTTCTCAGCAAAATGGCCTTCATGAACGATCAAAGATGCATTTAACTGAATTAACATGAAAACTGCAAACAATACAACAGATAAGGAGCCAATAATTGACGTTATAATTGTAGACGAGGTCGTCTTGAATAATCTTAAAGTCAAGGAAAGTGATAGAAAAAAATTGATGAGAAAGTAAACGAAATTACATCAGTCAAAAAAGCACGTGAAAACAAAACATTCCATGTTCCATTTTCGTGCAGCCAGCATCAAAGTTCTCAATTGAAAATGCTAATGTTATTACTCCAACCATAGGTAAGTTTTATAATTAATATTCTAGTTAATATAAAATGTTGTCAACCGCACCTTACGAAGGCGGTACTATGTTGTTTATATCTGAAAACCATGCCACAATTTGGGTAGCATACATTAATACGAATAACAGTTATATTTTCGTTAACCTTAGCGTACAGAAGCTTTAAATAACATTTAGCGGAAGGAACTAGCTCTTATGAATCATATCCACTGCTGTTGCACTTAATTTATTTCACCCGTTTACTGGTTGTGATACCCGTCCTGCTTTCAGCACCAAAAAAAAGAAAATCGGGCAAATTACAAAATGTTCATAGATGTAACATACAACGATGTCAAACTTAACTGTATGCTTCATGAGTACAAGGTGCAGGTGTATATATATATATATATATATATATATATATATATATATATATATATATATATATATATATATATATATATATATATATATATACACATATATATATATATATATATATACATGACGGTCTACAATTTATATATCGCAGATGTAAATGGCAATATCAGAATGATAAAAGATGTTACCTTTCAATACTACTTATAGTTATTTCCACACTGAGATTAAACAATAAACAATAACTGATGGAAAGGCAGATGATAATTGGGAAATAGTTAATAATATTCGTGTTTTGAAGGGGAGTATTGGCGAATTTGACAAAACAATAGAAACGTACGATAAAAAATAATTAAATTACATTGGACAAAAATTTGTACATAAACAGATGCAGTTGATCTATATATATATATATATATATATATATATATATATATATATATATATATATATATATATATATATATATATATATATATATATATATATATATAGATCAACTGCATCTGTTTATGTACAAAGTTTCTATATATATATATATATATATATATATATATATATATATATATATTCGGCATAATAATGTTACACTGAGAGTAAGTAGGCAAGCATTAAAAGAAGAAATATAATGCAAAAGTGAGTGTAAAGAGGATTCACACTACTACTATAGTAAATGAAATTACCAGTCTGGAGCGTACGGGTCATATCATTATATTTGCGTGTACACAGACGTTGTTTCTGACAGTGGCTGGCACTTTACTTAAACAAGGGTTATTGAGTATAATCAAGTCTGAACTCATGCCTCAATAATTACTTGAAACTTATTCAATACTCCTTGCTTCAACATTTGCTGAATAATTATTTTATCCTGTTTGTCATCTGCGGTATATCAAGTCTAGCATATATTTATATTCCTTGTTAAAGGCGCTAGTGGTTTTGTTGGTTACAAGTTTCCTTTAAAGATGGGTAGTTTTTGAAGCCACTAAGTAGCAAAGCATTAAGGTAAATACTTAACTCTTCATACAATAGCATAAGATGTTAAACATGATCTACCAACGTTTTGATAAACTGATGGAAATCAAGCCAGACAAATCAAAGGGTGGTGCATAGTTTGGATCTCAGTAACTCACATCCCATTAGTGATATTAAGGAATTGTATACTTCTATGTTATATGATAGCGATTCGTTACTTTATCAATTTTTATTTCAGTTTTACAAATATGATATTAAATGATTTTTTTTTTCCTGAACCTCATTTAAGGAACGTTTTGTTGTTTAAACTCTTTGCAAACAAGCTGTGCTCTGTTATGCAAATGTTGGTAGAAATTTTCAGTACAGGACGTTCCTATGCATATCGTAAGGCTCCTCGTAGTGGTTAATGGAAGTATTCGAATCTGATGCACTGAGAAATGCCGATGCCATCTATTAAACATTTTGTACTCTCCGTGCTTCAGATTCATGAATGTTTAACTTAATATCTATGAGAGCAATACTGATGTCTGTCAAGGTTAAAATGAGTGTTTGTGTAGCATAAAAGAAATACATGCTCTCATTGTTTTGAACTTTAAGCAGGCATTTTTCTTAACCCATTTCGGTAAGTCTGAGCATGACTTTCTTTCCAGTCTCTGCCTGTCTGTCTGTCTCTTATATATATATATATATATATACACATGTGCATGTGTGTGTGTGTGTGTGTGTGTTCCTATGACTCCAACTAGTACTAGTAAATGTTACCTAACTACGAACTGGTATCTTCACATATTTCCTGACCAAATGAGGTGCATACCGTAGATTGTCTTCTGTTTTCGTTTCGAGTGTAATGTCCAAATCTAGCGAAAAATTTACAGTAACAACATTTCTAAGCTTTTTACTTATTATTTTCTAAAGTATGGATCGACATGTTTGAAAATTAAATATAAATCTTAACATTTTTTTCCCTTTCAAATCTATATTCATTTACAAACCTACTACTGAAATCCATTAGTTTTCTTGTCAAGACTCTTCAAATTTAGCTTATTCATTCTTTTACTTTAAAATCGGACTGGAAGACACTTAAAGAGAGTTTTAATGTTTTATCTTGACCTTTCGTTGCTAATCTGTTTTTTTTGTTGTTGTTGTTGTCTTAAAGTACTAAATTTGTCATTAATTAATCGAAGTATTAATTACTTCATTAATTAATTGAAATACTAATTATTTCATTAATTGATTGAAGTATTACATCGATCCACTAGTTATAGTTTTTCCACATTTGTAGATAACTCTTTTCCGATTGTTTTCCCTTATCTTTATATCCCTTACATTACGTAACCAGATTTTTTTCTCTCATCTTTACATCCCGCACATTACGAGTTACCAGCATGACAAGAATCTTCATTGTTTTTCAGTACAATAATTTTGTCATGAATAGTGTCGCAATTTCTGTCCTACAGCATGGCTGGGCAGATTTTATTTTTTTTCTTCATAGTGCATCCGGTGCTTTATCTTTAATCAGTCTGTGCAACAACAAATTATCCTAATCACAAGATAAATCGTAATAAATTTACAGTGACCTAAATTTTAAGTGACGGTTTTATTTGTCAGACTTGGATAATTGGCAGTAAGATAAATGGCGAGTCTTAAAATCACACTTCTATTACTTTTTAGTACACTCTGTTTCTGATTGTTAACATTAAAAGTACAGTACTCTAATAGTGAAAGCGTTTGCTGTAATCATTTTGTTTTTGTTTAACTACTGTTCCCGTGATAAGAGAAACAATTCTTGGTTTCATAGACAATCTTTCTGTCACCTACCAATCTGAATGAATACAATTTTATAATGGGCGAAATCTGACTAATCTAAATATTGATTAAACTTTGATCAACTTTAAGAAAAAAAAAAATATATGAGTGAAATCCGATTTATGAAGTGACGACATTTACTAAGAATCCAATTTACTTATACAAGAGATACCTAACAGCCAATATTACTCTTTTCCAAACATTGCATATCTCTGTCTTTATTGATTTTACTATCAGATTGTAATCCTTAAAAACGTGTTGAACAGTTACTTGCCGACTCCGCAAGATTACACATGTTGTTTGACATTTCCTCAAACTGTTGTTGAATGGTTTCCTCACTGTTCTTGAAAAATAATATTTATGTTTCATAATGACCTTGACCTACATAAACTTAACTGCACAGGGGAGGATTCTTTATCGGGGTGGTTTGGAAGGTTAGTCCTAGAATCAAATTATTTATTCGGACTATTTGAAATAAATGCCATGAAAATGTTTTAATACGTACTTAAGTTTCCATGTTCATATATCGTATCGTTTCATATCGTCAGTTAGAAATGACTTTGAGAAGACCTGTATGTGCAAGAAGTCATGGTTTCACACACCCACACACCACTTCCGGTCAAGTGCGCGTGGGTTGATTTTTCACAAGATTAAACGTGTACTGACATACAAAAACATGTTATCGCTGAAAGTGTCAGCCTCGATGGTTCATAATGGACAATAATCTAATATTAATTTTCCAGGCTTTTAATGCTAAATCCTATACCGGTAAAATACTTTAGCCATTAGAAGTGTGTTTATTCGATAACCCAGTTCCAGAATTAATCATCCCACCTCACATATGGGAAAATGGCCTCCTATGCGATATTTGTTTTACATAGAATATTAAGACAGCTCCCCCCCCCCGATCCCTGTGGGTTCTACTTGTTCCAGACGAATAAAAGCACCGGTGCCGAATTTTATGAAGACATAAATCAACTGTCATTAGCAGTTAAAACAAAGAAAAAGCATTAAGTTGTGTAGTAATTAAATTGGCCGCTAAGTCTGCTCTTGTCCACACGAATTACACGTGACATGGTATTATGTTCGCCCGTGTTTCAACTTATTAAAAATCCAAAACGTTGCTAAGGAAGCAAAAATTTACTGGCAAGTAACCATGCACATATAATCTCAACGTTTGATAATAGTTTGACAGGTATGATTAAAATTTTCAACAACTCGTACATAAATAATCTTCTCTCACCTTCGAATTTTTTTATTTTTGCGCATTACTGCAACAACAACAATAACAACAACATCAATAATAATAACACTATTACTACTACTACTACTACTACTACTACTACTACTAATAATAATAATAATAATAATAATAATAATAATAATAATAAGAAGAAGAAGAAGAAGAAGAAGAAGAAGAAGAAGAAGAAGAAGAAGAAGACGAAGAAGAAGAAAGAAGGAGAAGAAGAATTTTCAAAATTCTTTCTTAAATGTAATTATTAGCAGTCAAATATTTCAACCCAAGCCTACAGATTTAATACAAATTATCATCCTTCAGCCAAACTCCAGTATAACCAAACATTGATCTTACTCCCCCGAGATAAGATAAACGAAGTCTTCTTCTTCTTCTTCTTCTTCTTCTTCTTCTTCTTCTTCTTCTTCTTCTTCTTCTTCTTCTTCTTCTTATTATTATTATTATTATTATTATTATTATTATTATTATTATTATTATTATTATTATCATCATCATCATTATTGCTATTGCTATTATTATTATTATTATTATTATTATTATTATTATTATTATTATTATTATTATTATTATTATTATTATTATTATTATCCGTCTCTTTGTCAAAGCGCATTATGCTTCTGTCGAAGGGTAAAAAAGTGGTATGCAAAAGTCGCATCAGTAATGCATGCAAAAGAGTAATTATTACCTACAGTCACATTTCGCTGACAACTTATGGCATCCACGTTTAACGATACATTGACATCTCTTTATATCGGACACTTGATAATGGTATGTTTTCCTTTACTGAGAGGATTTGAAAATGATAAATTAAGTCCGAAAGTATATGAAATATAGTCCTTTGTTAGTCGGCGCATTTTACATAGATATGTCCATTAGTCCATGTTTTTCTATTTGAATAAATAGACCTTAAATTTAATACTTTTATTAGAATTTTCGATGGCGAATCTCCAAAGTTTTTATTGTTATCCACACCCAACCAACAACTCAAACCATCCGGTCCGTGACTCAAGGGTCGTAACTTAAACATCGTTGTTTAATGTTGTTTCTTCTTGGTACAAATGTAAGTACAAACTTGATGAAAATTTAATTTTCAAGAATGTGACTGTAATTGCAGCGTTTCTGAATTTGACGTGTGACCCACTCCCAAGTCTACAAAAATCATGCCCATCTCGCATATCGTTATCACACAGGCAACGTATGCACATGATAGATTTACTAACATGAAGACTGACGGACGGACGGACAGACCATGGTTATTATATTATCCCCACCAGCTCAGCGCTAATGCAAAATTAAAACAAAATATAAATGAAAAAAAGAGAATTAAAATAAAGTGGGTGTACAACAACGCACCGGGTCGACTGTACAAAGTTGTTGGGGGCGTTTCAAAAATGTATAGTCTGAAAGAATTTACATCGGTGTCAGGGTCAACTTAAAATGTTTGCTTAATAATTTAACATTCCAGAACAAAATCTGCACATACAATCAGTTTATATTCGATAATATTCACTAATTTTCAGTCGCTTTAGACAATTTGAAATTCGTTAAACATTTTGAAATATCTACATAAATATAGCAAAATATATAGACATACAATTTAAAACGTAACATTCACTAGATCGTGAAAGCCGGAAGTGATGCAAACCTGATTATTATGAACAGAGGTGCCATTTGTATTTAATAATTAACAAAAAGATTTTTCTTTTTTTTATTGATTATAAATTTGTGGATACAAATCTTCAGTGGGATATGAGCCACACGATAATCAAAATCCAACCAATGATCTCACTGAGAAATGCATTAATAAGAACCTCTGTTAAAATCAATCATTATTTCACATATCCTACCTTTTGGCAATTAAAGGCATTCTCTTCTTATAGTGGGTCTGTTGATGTGGTTATATGATACAATTTCTAACGTTGTTCTGACAGTCTTTGCTACTCATGCGGGTCGCTTTAGATTGTTAGTCGAATTCTTTAACGGTGACTGATTTCCGAAACAAGCTTTAAGCAAGTGTCATCGCCAAACTTGAATGATTTCACATTCTATATTACACAAATCTCTGAACAGGTTGATACAGAGTGTCAGAATGCAACGAACTAGTCGTAAGTGGATGAGACATTGATTAATGAGATGGAGTTTGGGTCTTAGCGTTCCTCTCGGATTATCAATTAAAGTCGAAGTCCTCCGAATGTTGCTGTCAACATGCAGTGGAGAAAGTATCACTACATTTCTAGTCCTGTGATTCATAACAGTTTCGTTAATTGGACTGAAAACACTGCATTTGTATTCAACCGCAACGCATCTCATTAAATATAATTACTGCTATGATAATAAAGTTAGTTTTAATATGCACAACACAGAGTATGACCGGATGACCGGTGCAAAACGAGGAAAAAAGAAAACGAAGAAAACGGAAATCCTCCAAGAGATTTAAAGGAGTGTATAATATAATACAAGACCATAACGTCCTGCAATCGAATGGACTTTGTGATACGGTATTTACTAGCTTATGTCCAACTGTAACTTCACAGACACTGATCTTCTGTCGCATAATGCACTGCCAGATATGGGTCATTACAGTTTGTTAAGAGTAATCAGTAGAACAAGTAACATAAACCCCGATCTTCCGACGCCTAAATCAACGATAGATTAGGGTCTATATTGCTTGGTATTGGACTTGTTCTATAAACGAGCATATACGGTTTTAGGACGACACGCTGTCATGAGTATCTTTCAAAATTACGTTCAATTCCCTGAATCCATCAAAAATAGTGTAGTACTATCAGTACTTATTTTTACCAGAACGAAGAGGTACTCGTTTATAAGACGAGTCTTATAAGACGAGTCAAATTGCAAACAACAAACATCCTTATCTTCCGTATCCAAATGCGCCTGTAGATAAGTGTTTCACTGATTAATCATAACAAACTGTACAGACCAAGACCCACCAGCACATTATGGACTCATCATATAAGCGAGTACATACGGTAATAGTATCACTAGGAAAAAATCCGCGTGTGTCTGATGTAAATATTTAACGCAGCTTTAACAATTTTCAGTCCTATCGTTACTATGTCTGCAGTGTGGTTGTTAATAGTGATGTCTAGCATTGGGGCACCATGCTGCAGAAATGTAAAGAAGTCACATTATCATGACACCAGGTCGACCTTTCCTGACATTAAGTTCTTAATGTTGAGCACCAAGTACCATTTTTATAAGTCTTTGGTATGATTTGACCGAGGTTCGAACCGGCCACCTTCAGCATCCGAGGCGGACGCTCTAATTAGACCACTATAGCGGTCAGACATTAGTACGAATTTTGTTTAATGTACATTTCCTGAACATGTCAGGTTTGCTGGTCTAATCTTGTTTTGGAGAATGCTTTTTTATTGGTTGTTTGATAAAGTGCAACCTGGATTCATTACAATTTTCATAAAACAAACAGACAGACGAACAACCTTAATTATTAGTCAGAAGGGGGTATTGTTTATTTTTAGTTTTGGAGTGAATTAGAATCCTAAAGTCAAAGACACTTGAGTGCATGAAATATATGAAGATTTTGAATGTTAATATGCGGCAGATTTATTTATCGATTATATTCCATAGGAGTGATAAGGAGATTATACTCTTACGACAGCATTCCCGGGGGGTGCATCATACAAAAATGAATATTCTTTTGAACTCCTTCGAATACTTTCTCCTTCAAAACTTTGTATTAAAATACAACGGTTATTTTATACTTTTTGCAAGTAGTGTTCAGTATAGACAAATAACTTTATAAGGCAGATAATTATTCAGAGTTAATGGTTCGTTATATGCACATGGATTTTTCATACGAAACACAGCGTAAGGTTGTCTTGTTTTACAATTATTGCTTGTGTTCTTCAGAAAATTAATTAGACATCTCGAATTTTTTCCCCATGAGGATAGAAATATGAGACATTTTCAATTAATTTCACTTTTGAAGATCAGCGAGAAACTGAATTCGTCCATTTTTTGGTACAAATATGAGCTCTTCGTTATACCAATTTCCAGCTAAGAAGCTTCACTTGCGATCTCATATTACAAGCTTATAACACTTTACATATTCCCTTAAGAATCATGTTCTTGAACGAAAGCTAAAGACAGGATACCTCTGATTTTACCTTGAATTTCAGGACTTCAATGTGGTTTTTATTAACGGTAAGGGAAACAAAACAAAATCCTAATCGCAAATTGCTTTGAGTCTATGTTAATTTTCAATGTAACTGGCTAAAAATCGGTGAAAGACAATGTGCTGTAAATATTATCGTTGCTACCAACTTACTGTCGATTTGTAGAATACTCGCTCAGTTCACGATGCAGTTACTTTTGTTACTTTATTTTACGATAAAGAAAATGCATTACGGAATTTTTCCTAACAGATTAGCACTAAATGTAAGAGAAATTATTTCATTATATTTTTATTTGAAACAATAGACGCACATTCCAACAACTTCAGGGTGTCCGGTACGATATCACCTGCCCATGTGCAGCATAAATAATGTATTGCAAAACAATTCTTCCAGTATTATCAATAGTATTTTTCAGTATTATGCTCGAGAATTTAATAACATTAAATTTAATAACAGTTTGTAATCAGTAATATCCAAATTGAACATTCTTCCATCATTTATACAAGACGTGACCTAAAGTATTATAGTTTGTCAACGTTAGAAAAACTCATTTTGTTAATTACCTGTCGGTTTCAGATTTAATATTAAAAAAATTCGTTGCGTATGCAGGGATTTACAGTATGTTCACTCATTTCTATAAAAAGTATGTTGCAGTTTGCCCTAGAATAAAGAATATGTTGAATATTAACATTTTGCAGTCACCATACTTACTGCGGCTCTCGTTGGTATGCAATTGACAGTAAACACAGGGTCTACCGCAAAAACGCGAACTGGAATAAAAACGTGGTGTCCACATTTTGTGGTGCTAAACGGCAAATCATATTAATAAAGGAAACAATGCGAGGCTATTAAAACCTTTAATGAAAAGGAAAGTAAAATTTACATCTGCCAGGAAAAATGTTGAAAAATCAATTCATTGGTAAAAATGAACCGCTGTAGCTCAGCGGGCAGAGTATCAAACTCGTAAACCAAGGGTCTCGAGTGAGACCAGGGCCGTTTTAAGGCATAGACACGCAAGACACGTGAATAGGGACCCGCGCAGCAGGGCGTTTACGTGGCGACCCAAAAGCAAAATTTCGGTGTCGGTTGGGTTAGTAGTTTAGTACTGTATTAATAAATTTAACAAAATGACACACATGCACATAGAAATGTAATGAATACTCTATATCAAAGACTGAGAGTTTGAGGCGCAATTCCGGTTACTTTTAAGGTTAGAGTTTGTGCCTAGGTCTCTCAAACTTAAAACGGCTCTGGGGAAGACATCCACCCAGGTCAGCCTGAAGTAGATGACTCTTTGTGGTCTTTAAACATCTTTATAGTTCCCATCTCAAAATGCCGTCAAATCTGCTCCCTCTCCAACTAAAAACATTAGGTGTCTTTGTGACGTCATGTGCATTGTGACGTGATAGACTCAGTGGCATATAGAGGATCTCAAATGGGTAACGATTTTGTATTGAATTTATGAGCCTTGCGTGCCTTGGCGAGCAAAATCAGAATATTATTTAACGAGTTTCATAAATGTAATATTAAATAATTAGCCATTTGATATTATTTTATCACAGTGTTATTTCAGGGGAAATTATTTAGATATAAAGAAGAACGAATAATTTCGTTCATTCTGACAGACGCAGCACCTTTCATTTGTTGGGCGTAAAAATAGCCCCAAATAAAGTTGAAATAGTAAAAGTCTATTATACATTTTGATAACTATAAATCAAAGAATATGCGTCCATCCAACAAAACAGAACATTTTACAAAAGACAGCATTTGTCAACACAAAATGCTCACTGCGTGTGATGTCACATTGTTTGATACGGTGCACGGTACAGGTTTGAAATGGCCTACACAACACAGTGACGGTGTTTACATTGAAATTTTCCACATCACATCTAAACCTTACATTGTTGCGATTTATTTTGTGTAAGAAGATGATTGTTGGATGCAGTAATACACATATTTACTGCAATGTATTTGTGACCGGATCTTTCCAGCATTTGACTAGGAACATTAGATTGTACAGAAGCCGTATACAAATCTATTTTTGAGTCGGACTTGCATTATATATTTACCTCATAAACATGATATGGTTGGATAAAATTTTGTCATTTCGGGAGACCGGTTTATGTCTACATTCTACTGTGACCAGAGGTGAGTTTATTTACTTCAGTAAGTTCATATCTAAACTATGCTATTATATACGATGGATTCCATGCTATAGATATACCGCCCATCCATCCCACATCACCCCACCCCACCCCACCCCACCAAACCCTCTTTAACATCTAATCAAAACCGGTAGTTTTACTTGTTATTTTTCTTGTTTTACGGTTTTTGCCATTTTTCATGTTATGATATGTTATACATGACATAACAAACCACTGTGGGGCTGAAACTGGACGAGACCATTTTTTCACAATTCCCTTTCGCGAGTCGAATTAAATAATGGCGGCAAACAAAGATAAATGTAAACAAAAGTTTTTTCCCACGATAGATGCAAATCAGTAAAGAGAATACTGCGCAATAATTTCATGAACTTATTTGGACCAATCAGAATCAAATAAAGTGATATGTTCACATGTATAATATCAAATATATGACACTGCACACTTTGTAGGCAAAGTGTACCGACTATGTGATAATAGACGAGAGTAAACATATCCGGTTGATGAAAACAAACCACAAGCTTTTTGCTTTTTTCCCCAGTATGAACTTCTGATCTGATTTAGTAATAAATAGTAAATTCTCCCTTTGTTTACAACATTTTATGTGCAAACTAAATTAGATGCTCTATTTGAAGACGTATAACAATCCTGAAGAAAGTTCTCCGTGTTTCCAGTGTTATGTTATTACGGATCATACACCAACTTTATCCCGTCTCTATGATCCATCACTGGCGTTTGCGTGGGATAGATACATTTTTCATGAGCTTCAGAATTTGTGGTCAGAAACTCTGCAATGCTTCGTTCCGGTTCCCAAATCTTGACAACCCGATCGGATGACCACCAATGTTCATTTTTGAACGCATATGGATTATTTCATTGTTTGTTATGCCTGTCTTTAAGTTTCTTCCGTTTAGTCTGCATCTAGGTTCATACATCGACCATAATGTGGAATTAAAAAAGATAGAAATTATTGGGATAAATATATTGATATAGACTACATGGACACATGCCAATATACCTGCCAATATAACGAAACAACCTGATCAAACATCACCTGAGAAAAGAAGGGTCATATAAAAGAAAACCAATAAACATGGAGATGCTTGCAATAAACGAAAATGGTCACCAAACGAAGAACCAAACAGCAGGGTATATTTACACCGTCTAATACAAATCCTGTGGAGTCAATAGGCTTTGACCTGTCTGTATTTTTAAACAAAAGTTACGATGTCTTTATTGCCATTGTTCCTACGTACCCTTAAAACCCCGTATTCCTTCAAAAAGATACATGACTACCATTGTTCCTACGGGTCCCTGTAGCCCTGTATCCTTTTCAAATTAAACATTACTACCATTGTTCCTACGGATCCTTAAAGTCATGTATCCCTTCAAAATGAAACATTACTGCCATTGTTCCTACGGATCCTTAAAGTCATGTATCCCTTCAAAATGAAACATTACTGCCATTGTTCCTACGGATCCTTAAAGTCATGTATCCCTTCAAAATGAAACATTACTGCGATTGTTCTTACCGCTCCCAGAAGCTATGTATTTCTCCCAATAGAAATAATACTGAATAGTTAAACGCAATCTTTGTGATATTAATACCGTTAGTGTTTTCAGAAACGTGTGCTAAACAAACGAAAACAAAATCAAGTAAGCCAGCAAAAGAACAATAATATTTAGCTCAAGTTTATGTTTCACAAATAAAGCATTTTGTTTACATTGGATACGAATCATGATGCAATGGGAACGTGTACTTTCTTCTAATATATAAACACGTATGGTATATAATTTTCTAAAGCGTCAATGATTGTCCCAGGGATGGAAAATTGCTAATAATGTTTTGTTTGTTTTTAATCAGTAAGGAACCTGGACTAATTTGAAAATGTGAACAAGTAGAAATATGATAATAAACTGGTTTGTGTCTTCATCTCACAAACAGTACAAAGCCATAAAGTAGTATTTTTCTTTGCAAAATAAGGAATGAATAATTCTTATGCATGAGAAAGGACGAATTGTGTCACTTAATTTATGTATAGAATTTTGCGATATATTCCCCATTTCTTTATTTTTACATTGTATGCTCAGCACACTATGCATCCAAAATCTATATTTTATACTTTTCATTCGTAATTGTGAAACAAAAGATTTTTTTGCAACTTGAAAAAGAAGAATATAACGAAATCAAACAAATCAAAATAAAACTATATAAGTAAACGAATATCCCCAATGATCTCCACATGTCCTTACCAATACCGCGTTTGCCCGTTCCAGTTAGGCCGTCTGTCGTACTTAAGATGTCTGTCGTATTTAAGATGTCTCTAGATTCACTTTTTATGAAGTTGTAGGACAATCGATGAATGCCAATATCAATACATCACTTCACCAACCGGGCGGCGAACAAAATAAACGCGGACATCCATTCTGCGAAAGAACGGCAGCCGGAGACCTGTGACGCGTCGCCTTTCATTCTAGATTATTCATGCTGAGACACTTGTTCGTGTTTTAATGGTATATTGAACAGCCACGTTATGCCTGTCTTTTTTTCGCGCATCCAATTTTCAACTTATTCACCGCCCAATTCTTAATAACAATGCCTCTCCTCCCATCCTTTCTTGATAAAATGGGCACACAGAGCGATCCCTATGCTTCTCCAGCTTGGGAGTGTGAAGCAAATCGGACACAAACGGCGACGAGGAACTATGATAGAAATCGGACTATTGTGCGTGACTGTTCCTTTCTTCCGTTTTCAATACCAGCATTTCCACCTTACATGCTGGAGACGCATTGTAAGTGGCTGTGACTTTACATGTAAGGATTCAAATCAATACAGGTAACACTGATGATGATACGTGACAAAAAGAGAGAAAACGGAAGTGTCTGAAGTTTTCAGTATGAAATGGAATTTGCATTTTATTGCAATTACGTTTTCAGCTGCATATAGCACAACTAATAGAAAAATAAAGTTTCAAATCAAAGCCATTATTTCATACGTTTGATTCAGTTTGCGTAGAACTACCCATTTATCCTTGTAACGACACCATATAAAAGCAAATGCATTTTAAGCGTGTCACATGATGGACATCATTTTCGTTAAACAACCAAACTTATATCAAAATAAACACCAATACACACAGATCGTTCGATGCAATAGTTAGATATCGACCGACCCATTTTTGAAAGAAATCAAAAGTGGAAAAGTCTTCTTTATTTGAAGTTCTTAAGAACAATAATAATTGCTTTTTCGGTGCAAGTTTTTTTGCATTGCCGTTGTGCAAATCTCATATGCAATGCCATTGTGCAAATTTCATATGCATTGTCATTGTGCAAATCTCATATGCAATGTTATTGTGCAAGTTTCATATGCAATACCATCGTGCAAGTTTCATATACACTGACATTGTGTAAGTTCCATATACAATATCATTGTGAAGGTTTAATAAGCATTGTCATTGTGCAAATCTCATATGCAATGCCATTGTGCAAGTTTAATAAGCATTGTCATTGTGCAAATCTCATATGCAATTCCATTGTGCAAATTTCATATGCATTGTCATTGTGCAAGTCTCGTATGCATTGTCATTGTGCAAGTTTCATATGCAATGAAATTGTGCAAGTTTCATGTGCAATGCCATTCCATTGTGCAAGTTTCATAATTGCATTATATCTAATCTAAATAAATTATACCCATTTTCACGTGATCTTCCCATTAAGGGAAACTGACCTCTGTAACGTACGTTTTATCTTATAACGTTTTTAAAGACTACCAGTTCCAATGATTTATTTCAATGGAGAGGAGTTCGTTCTTAACACTATTTAGAAGTTCATAATAATATAAAGACGGTAAGCTAGCTATGATGGCCTTGTGTATGTATATGTGTGTGTTTGTGTGTATGTGTGTTTATTAATCGTGTGCAGAATCATACCATACTAAATATAATTTTATTTTTCCATACTTCGATAAACATCGTCTTTTTCATGTGGAATTTATTTGAAAGAGAATATGATGTGAAAATCATATTGTAAGGTGACTTAAAAGCTCCATTTGTTACTTAGACTTGCAATACTTCGGGCAATTCAGCTTTAAAAGGTCTAGCAAAAATGAAACTGAATAAATGTTGTTTTTTTTTTGCATTTCTTCTATAATTACAAAGGATTTATCGTGCGTTTCAAACCTTTGATTGCAATTACGCAATCACAGTCACGTCGTTTTACAGATATATTGCAACCTACATTTCTCACAAAAAGAACATCATAGTGATATTATAACTGTTTTCTTTGTTGCTTGTAACTACCAGTTATAAGTCTTGTCTCTGATGCTTACCGTCAATTGTTGAATATGATCCATTCTTTTTTTATTTACAGCATTTTCTTCCACATATTTGACATGAATGGCTTACGCGTAACAATGTCAAGGAAAATAATTATGAAAGCCTATCTCTTGCCAAAAATATGAAGTGAAGGTTTTATCCACCAATAGTGTATAATCATTTTGGCAGTTGTCGTTTGGATACTATGCATCATTGTACCTCTAATCATCGTTCCACAAGAATAGTTAGAAAAAGCAGTTATGCCTTAAAGCTGAGCGCCTCCAATTACTTGCAAGACATGTTTGTCTTACCCTTTAGTCAAATGTGTTATCCGTACAATGGTCTACCTTGCTACAGTCAAAGATGTTATCTGTACGTTGATCTACATTGCTACAGTCAAATATGTAATCTGTACAATGGTCTACATTGCTACAGTCAAATGTGTAATCTGTACAGTTGTCTATATAGCTACATTCCAATGTATAATCTGTACAATGGTTACCTTGCCACAAATGGTACTAACAGCTGCCTCGCTTGGTGCACAGCATTAAGAGGTTAGTGTTAGGATTGGTCGGCCTACTATCATGATAATTTGACAGGGTGGGACATCATGCTATGTGTCCGCGGCATGATGCCTCAGTACTAGAAATCACTCGATATGACTGAAAAAATGATAAAGTTACGTTAAAAATCTAAATCACACACACACATCACCTTGCTACAGCCAAATGTGTAATATGTACAACGGTCTTCCTTGCTGTTGTCAAATGTATAATCTGCAAAATGTTCTACTTGCTACAATCAAACGTATAATCTGTGAAATGGTCTAACTCTCTAGTCAAATGTGTAATCTGTGCAATGGTCTAACTCGCTAGTCAAATGTGTAATGTCACATCACCTTGCTACAGCCAAATGTGTAATATGTGCAATGGTCTCACTCGCTAGTCAAATGTGTAATGTCACATCACCTTGCTACAGCCAAATGTGTCATCTGTGCAATGGTCTAACTCGCTAGTCAAATGTGTAATGTCATATCACCTTGCTACAGCCAAATGTGTAATCTGTGCAATGGTCTAACTCGCTAGTCAAATGTGTAATCTTACATCACCTTGCTACAGCCAAATGTGTAATCTGTGCAATGGTCTCACTCGCTAGTCAAATGTGTAATGTCACATCACCTTGCTACAGCCAAATGTGTAATCTGTGCAATGGTATAACTCTCTTGTCAAATGTGTAATCTATGCAATGGTCAAACTCGCTAGTCAAATGTGTAATCTGTGCAATGGTCTAACTCGCTAGTCAAATGTGTAATGTGTATGTAGTCTACCTTGTTACATGTATTTATTAGAAAAACATATTCATTATCATTCTTCAAAATGTTATATATTCTTACAGATTTATTGGAACTCTTTGTCAAAGTTGTAATACTGAGTCGAACAGTTTTTTTTTTGGTACAATTTCGAGAATATAGTTACTAATATGGGCGTTTTGAAAAAAACTTCTGCCGTTAAGTGAGGGCATAATCGTCAGTCTGCATTCGGATTTAACAGTCTCTTTCAAATATTACGTCTAAATAATTTTCTGCCCGGGAAAAACTCAAGGTTAACTCATAGTCACAAGATACGCTGTACAAATTTTATTTTACATAGAAACCGATATTTGTGAAATCTCCAATCTTTAATACAACGTGTCGCTACGTAGACTTTAATAGTGTATTCTTTCTTGATGCATCAGGCTGTCAGTACGAAGAACTGCTTTTCGAGTATAAAAGAGACACGCGATGGTTAAAAGATCATCGATGCTTTTGTGAGTGACTTTTATCCCGATTACTTCACCAGAGTTGAATAAAAAGTCAAAAGAATAGTTCACATAATTCTTTGACACTACGTTCTAATGATAGGTTTGCTGTAGTGCTGGCCGATCAAGTCGTGATTGTCAACATTTCTCTCTCCAAAAATGCGGTATAGCTTTTATGCGCCATGTTTGCTGAGACGTAGGGCTAGGGGGGTATCTTGGTACAAAGGCGTACTAGCACGCCCCCCTTTTCTTCTTTAATACAAAAGAGCGAGTAAGTCCGACAGACGGGAGTCCGTTTGTTTACCAGCAATTGTCAGATTTGAATGGAAAACGTACCTTTAGATTTCAGAATATGAAACCGTTTGATCGCACGTTGCAACGAGGAAGTAGATATACCCATAGAGGTGTCTCACAAATCAACTCTCTCTCTCTCTCTCTCTCTCTCTCTCTCTCTCTCTCTCTCTCTCTCTCTCTCTCTCTCTCTCTCTCTCTCTCTCTTAACTGTTTTGAACTATCCATTATGGTTTCTTAAATGCTGATGACACACTTACTCTGATGGACCGAGTTTCGAGGATCAAAACTGGAAGATTAAAATGTTATGTTTGGAATTCTTAACAGAAAACTTGAATGCTAGACTGAAGCTTACAAAATGTTGAAAGAAAAGAGAGACCAACGGTGCTTTAGGTCATCAGCAGAAGGAAATGCACTACAAGCTTTCAAGCATATGTATGTATGTACGTATGTATGTATGTATGTATGTATGTATGTATGTATGTATGTATGTATGTATGTATGTATGTATGTATGTATGTATGTATGTATGTATGTATGTATGTATGTATGTATGTATGTATGTATGTATTTATGTGTGTGTGTGTGTGTGTGTATGTATGTATGTATGTATGTATGTATGTATGTATGTATGTATGTATGTATGTATGTATGTATGTATGTATGTATGTATGTATGTATGTATGTATGTATGTATGTATGTATGTATGTATGTATGTATGTATGTGTGTGTGTGAGTATGTATGTATGTATGTATGTATGTATGTATGTATGTATGTATGTATGTATGTATGTATGTATGTATGTATGTATGTATGTAGGTAGGTAGGTAGGTAGGTAGGTAGGTAGGTAGGTAGGTAGGTAGGCAGGCAGGAAGGGCAGGCAGGCAGGCAGGCAGGTAGGTAGGTAAATTGATTGACCGCAGAATATTAAAATATAAGGAATGCTGTAACGCTGTTGGTTTGGATGTTTGATCAATAGAACTATTACAAAACCAGCGTGGCATGTGCTGTTTGATAGCGGTCAAATCCGACAGATATCAGAGTTTAACATCTTTAAACAAACTATTTTAAATTTGACTAGCATTGAGTTTTGGTTCTTTACTTTGCTCCTTTCTTATTTCAAACGGGAACCTTGGCAAGCATTGCATGTCTAGTTTGGTAACAAACGAAGCACCCAAATTTCGACTGTTTCATAATATCAGTTTGCAGTCAACACTCGTTAATGCTCAAACTCTCCACTGTTTTCAAAACAATAATGTTAATAATGTTGAGAGTTTGAATCACTACTTAAACAATTAAATTGCTATGTTTAAACAATCGTTTTTTTCTTCTCTAAAAAGCGTATCCGATTGTCGTAGAGTTTCAATGGCTTAAGATACTCATTGGACGGTCAAATGTCGTATATAACTGGTTATGTAAATTCAGTTATTAATAATCTGTACGATTCATGCGAAAAACTAATTTAAAAAGTTACATTTGTTGTTTGGACTTCGTTCATATGAATTCCTACTGATTAAAAAGTAAATAAGTATATATTGGGCGGGTCTACAGTCTGTCTTGACATATCTTAAAGTCTGTTCATCCTGAGAGAGAGAGAGAGAGAGAGAGAGAGAGAGAGAGAGAGAGAGAGAGAGAGAGAGAGAGAGAGAGAGAGAGAGAGAGAGAGAGAGAGAGAGAGAGAGAGAGAGAGAGAGAGAGAGAGATCATTTATATTGTGGCGATAAAAGTGGTATATCATTTTTCTTCCTCTGAAATATTTTACTATCTTGTCATGAAATATATAATAAATAAATATCCATTATAAAAACAAACATGCCACGCTCTACATGCAGACATTGACCACGGGTCAAAATAAAATGCACGCTTGCACATCGAAATATACATTTCTTTTGTATAAACTAAATATTTCACCAACTGAATGTTTGTCATGAAATCAAGAGATGTTGAGCGTTGGAAAAACAAAATCCCAAGATTTACAACTAGTTAGACTGTTTCGATAGCTGTTCTTTAACAAGGCATTAGTGTACAACTTGTTTGAATCCATATATGAACTTTTATAATAAACAAAAGTCAGTTTGCTTAATATTAAATGTAGCTAAAACTATAAATTCATAGTCTACCCACGACTAATGTGCCAGTTCTTAAGATATAGAAACACTGGATTTTTCTATATAATACAGTTATAAGAAAAAAAAAAATAAACATATTAGTCTATTTTTGGAAAGAAAGTGATGATAAAACGTCTGGGACATTGATGTATTTGCTACTAGAAAAATCTCTATTTCACTGAATTGCTCTGTACAAATGTTATTAAATCTAGCAGTTAAATAAATTATATACAAACATAATTAAACCCAGAATTTTATTCAAAGGGAAAGAAATTGTTCAAACTCGAAATTTGAACAGTTTAAATCTTAAGTCACATGATCATTTTTATGTAAATACTTTACTTTTTTCATTATACAACGGGTATGTTTTTTTAATCATTTGAGAAATTTCTGTAGATTGTTTGTACATCTATTAATGAGATTTTGACAAATATATCGAAGAGATGTTTTAAAAATATTTCGAATTTGTGTGACTGTAAATAAAACGTATAACACAAAGACTATGGCACTGTTTCTTAATCCGTATGTCCATGTCAAGATTTTCAAGAAATATTATTATAAGATATTTTTTTTTATTTGTTTCATCATATTTTTATTTTATCAGAGTCTTTTAAAAGTCAGTTTTCATGTCTGTTTCTTTTTAGGACAAAAATAAACTTTCGTACTTTTTTCATTGACAAATAATAAATTATATTTAAAGATATGTTTATTAGCCAGTCTTCTTACCTTAAATAATACCATCGTCCCAAAACTCAACAGAATCACGATTAAAAATTGTAGAAATACATGTTGTACTTTGACATAGTATTTGTAATATTGCTTTAATCTAAATTTTTGAAGGTTGTATTACATCTGGGCATGACGTGTGTTACCTGTCCCTTTAAAAAGTATGTCGATTGCTACTGACATGGAACACGTTGGTCGTACAGTGTATGACTGTTAATCTAACATACTTCAGTGTATGAATATTAATCTAACATGCTTCACTTCCAATTGATTAAAATATAATGCTTCATTTATTATGTTGATTGAGCATAATGTTTTTGTCTATATAAAATGGCGTGTGCATACATATATTATACACAGTAATTCTAAGACGTACCTGTCTGTTTCTTCGTATTAAAATCATCGTAAGGTTAAAGGCCTACAAGCGTTTACGACAGGTTACTTTTACTTAAGACTTTTGGATCAGGCTTATGATGTCATTATGGAAAAATAATTTCGCAGCTAAAGTTATTAAAAAATATGAAGTGAAACAGCATCTGCCATGTTATATTTTCTTGACAGGTTATGGAAACTGAAATAAAGATTGCAATAACTTTCCATAATTGTTAACCACAAACTTACACGCCAGTATTCAAATCAATGATTCGTTCAATTCTTAGTTAAAAATAAAATAATTGATACCATTAATTGATCACATTAATCAATGATTAAAGTTAAAGTTGTCTCCCCTTTTATTTTCCGTGGTTGAAAGGTTAAAAGATAGAGAAAACAATTATTGGTTTTGAAATGCTAACTTAGTTTGAATTAAATTTACATGATATCTCTAAATATTAAAGACAATATGAGTTTCATTTGATGCCAAATGGTTTTGGGAATGCTGAAGTGCATTACTAGCGACTTGATATTTTTAACAGAAATTTACCCGAACTAATAATATTGACGAAAATGTCCCATTCTCTGATTTTTTTTCTTTGTATATTTTCATTTTATTCTACATGCGAATCGCTAACAGCAAAGATTCAATACGTTGAAAACCAGGCAATAAATCTTTACTCTCCTTTTGGTCTGATTTTCTGGGTTAAGCTGCCTTCTACTTCGTTGATATTGGCTCCATAATGGTAATTGCACTGGTAAACAAACATGTTTTCTTTTCATTAAAAGGCATATTGGAATGCACGTGACCCCGCATAAAGTATCAGCCAGCGGTGTTATCTTTCGAGATCGACA
>JAEAOA010001449.1:1492500-1570000 GCA_016746295.1 Potamilus streckersoni
AATATATTAAATTTCAAGCGTACAACCATGTAATCAACTATAAAATATATTACATGTGTATGACCATGGAATCAACAATATAATAAATTACATGCGTACGACCATGAAATCAGTTATATAATAATTTACATGCGTATGATCATGGAGTCAACTGTACAATTAATTACATGCGTACAATCCACTATATGACAAATAACATGAGTACAATCATGAAATCATCCATATAATAAATTACATGTGTATGACCATGGAATCAACAATATAACGAATTACATGTGTATAACCATGAAATCAACTATATAATGAATTACATGCATGTGACTATGGAAACAGAACATTTTTTAATCCAGTTCCCCCATGCTAGCAATGGATCGTATGTCTAAACAAATATACAAATGAAATAACAAACACACCTATCAATGTTGGACGATGCTATTTGATAATTTAACTATTCACATATGTGTTATGTTTGTAAATTAGAACTTCGTTCTCGAAGGTTTAACTCAGTAATATTTAACGGCTTTATTTTTTGTTCCTTTTAAAATTATTATTAAGAGAACTTATTGTTTACTCTTCATTTGTATAGCAAAGCCTAGCCTCTAATTACCTTATGATATTTAGTTATCAAATAATTATATAAATGCTGAAGGAAACGAATCACATAGTCACTTAACATGAGATCACATAACGGCGCCAGGAGTCATACCCAGGATTCACAAGGACTAAATTTAGTCTATAATGTGGTGTTACTTCGATCTATCGGAATGTGATAGGTTGTGATAAGCGAAGAGCCTAAAATTGCTGGAACCATGTTGATTTATCTTAGGACTCCATTCTAAATTACAAGGTTTTTACTATAATACTTACTGATTGTTAGAGGGATCAGTGATTCATTTTTCAATCTCAATAGTCAATAATAACTGTATTATTTTTTCTTTCAGAAATATTGATTTTTGTTTCTATTCATTGTTATATGAATTTTCTGGTATCTCTTGTAGATTAACTAAACAATGGCAATGTGACTATTATTCCAGATGTAATTGAGTAGTGATTTTCCATTGATTGTATTTCTACTTGGATATGAATCAAGATTAAAGAATTTTTATTACTGGAGACAAAGTTTCATTATCATATACAAAATCTTTCAGTCCTTACAATAATACGCAAAGGGTGAAAGTGCTTATATTAATTTACGTTTTAACATACAAGTAGCAATAAATATACAATCTCCGCTTAATATGCCATTCTTTATAATATTGTGTTGCATTATTTATTTGCAGTCGTGCTGCATATATAGTATATTTGCAGTCTCTCTCTCTCTCTCTCTCTCTCTCTCTCTCTCTCTCTCTCTCTCTCTCTCTCTCTCTCTTGTCAAGTGGCAAGTATGTAGTTTCTATTAGAAATTAATGTGCGACGGATATTCTCAGAAAATTTTGTTGAGATTTTAATGATTATTAACAACGTGTTTTCCAAATAGAATGATGTGATACATATTAGGACCAAATCCAACTTTCCGCAAAATTTCAAAATTTCTAAATAAAATTTAAAAAAACAACAATAACACCCAACAACAAAACAAACATCTTTTTATTATCTACTAGGGTATATGAAAATGTTAAGTATACGAATTACTTTGTATGACTGCGAATCATCGTACGATTTTCAGAAGCGCGTTTGTTTTAATGTCTGAACTTTACGTAATTTCTGAAGTCCATTAAATATTTTCTCGTTTGCTGATTAACCGTTCTATGTGTGCTGCCCTTGCTGATAAATATCTTGCCGGAGTGTAGGGATCCCACTCAAAGTTTCCTTGCCTATTACATCGATAGTGTAGCAAGAAAATTATAGACTTCTGTATCAACACGTCCTATTTTTGTCATCAGGCTCTCTAATGTCAACACAGTGTCTTAATTGTCTTTATAATTTTGAAATACTATATTCTTTAGATTCTAAAGATTTTGTGTACTTGAAACAATTCTTGCGTTAGTTTCGGGGATGGATCGACTGATAAATGAATAGATGAGGCAAACATATGTTGCAGTATAATATTATTATGATTTAATTTTTTTCTTCTTTTCTTTGTACATATGAATAAAAAGTATCAAAAGAAGAACACGCAGGAATGTAAATATAATGTTCTGGTTCAGGTTTAACCACCTGACATTACATGTCATTAGGTTAAAAAGAGCAAAGCAACTTGATCTCTTTTACTTCGCAGGTGCGAAAAAATGAAACCAGGTTGTGTCTACAAGGAGCTATCGGACGGTGGCACAAAGGAAGGGACCAAAACGCAGTCGCAGGAAACAGGTAAATCAATTAATGACCTACGAAGCGACAACAGAATTTGCGCGGCTTGGAAACTGGTTGTTCCATAGGGCAATAAAGATGAATGTTTTCCGAAGTTGTGAAATTTTTGACGGCTGTCATAATCAACAGTACTGCTACTATTACTACTACTGCTATCACTGCTACTGATCTCTCCCACAATACGAAAATTAGTCGAACATAGATATATACACAGTCGTTAAAACGTCGCTGATTACACTGCAAATCAAATTGATGTCGATACTAATAATATACTGGAGTACACACTATGCAATCTAAGTATGAAATTCACATTTTTAAATAATAAAATTTTGTTTCTAGTCAACTGATTTGATAACTGAACAAAGGCAATTACCGTCTTTACTAACTTATAAGTCATATCCAACTTTAAATTGCACAGACCCAGATTTGCCATCACAAATTAATTAATAAACTCTTTCAAAGCGCTTTTCACCATAGTCTCAGTTATCCGGTACAGATCAAACCAGATTTGCTTTGTTGAACAAAAATACGTATTAAAACTAACATGGAAACATAGAGACAAAAAACGAAATTGAGATTATTAATGGATTATTACAGACACAATTAAGCAATACTATGTCTAATTAAATCACATTTTATTTAGGACAGTAAAGGCAACTGGGTTATGCTCATTGCTTGTTCGTTCTAGTTTTGATCGAAAACCGCAACGGAGTCTATGTGTAGCTATTGAAACATGCCGTCTCTTACGATTTTAAATAATTTATTGTGGCAGAGGCAGCTTTTGTGAAACATGGAATTGACAAATGTTACTAACCCTCGCCGCGTACCAGTGATCAATATGTCACGTTTCAGAGAGAGAGTGAGTAGGATTCCAAAACGCATACCATTTACAAGAAATAGTAAACACCCGTAGTTCAAACTTCATGCGAATCTACATGTGTTTATATAGGCAACTACATGGATAGTTACTGTCTGCCATTTAATGCAACAATGACTAGTACGCATACAGCAATAGCAATAGGAGCCATTCAAATGCACCCTTTTTATTGCAGCCAATTTTCTACACAGACGATAGGAAATGTGTATAGTATACCGATGCTGCAGACGCGTGCTTGCGGAGATGAACGCCACGGTCAATCAGAATCAACCATGCGTGTTATACTCTCCATCGGGTAGTAATAAAAACTACGAGAGCAATTTGGAGTGTATATTTTAAGGTTTATGGACTCCATTTCATTAAATAATGATTGAAAAATTCGTACAATTAATGTCTTTATATTTCCTATGCAATATTTATTTGTCACATTTTTTATATAAATGAATCTCAATGTAGTGGAAATTCCTTCACGCAGTAACTATTGGTGTTTAAGCGAAGAACTAAAGGTAATTTAAAGTTGATTTACAGTATATATATATATATATATATATATATATAGATATATATATATATATATATATATATATATATATATATATATATATATATATATAAAGAATACAAATCATATGGCGAATAACAACCCTCTCAAACGTACTGGATCCACCAAGGGATCACGTCTGTCAGGGATTAATTAAAATAGATGCAATAAACTGACGACGAACAGTACGAAACTAGTAACTAACTAGCCTAAGCGCTTTCGACTCCCAATGAGTCTTTTTCAAAGGCAAATACAAAACATAGTTACGACAAACAAATAAACACAAAAACGTTGCGTTTGTAAACCTCTACATTTCTATCTTCACATGTGCTAAAACTATAAATACAACCAGCTTGTATAGACTAGTTGCGGAAACTGAAAACGTTGTATAATTCCCTAAAAGTCTACAAGCCAAAGCGACATCTATTTTTACTTTGTGTACATATGTAACGCAGATTATATCCCGGATATTTAGTTCTATACCGGTTATTCTTATAGTAAAAATTGAAGGATAAGAAGATTTAGAAAATGTTAAATTCTACTAGTGCATAGTTTTCATTTTCTAGTCTTCTTGGTTTAGACCGCTTGGTTTCAATGTTCTAAGGCGGCGTATCCAGTATGATTCCTTTTCCTTCCTGGTTTCGGAACTCCAGCTGTGGTTGTTGGCAATAGCGATAAGTATTATATCACTGAAAGTGTGGCCAGGGGAGGAGAAGTGTTCTGCGACCGGGCTTCTGTACAGCTTTTTTGTCATCCAATCAGATCTATGAAGGTTTATCCTTATGTGTAGCTTTTCAGTTTCTCCCACGTACTGAAGGCCACAGATCTTACATGTGATGAGATAAATCACATTCTCTGTTTTGCACGTTTTGTGTGGACCATGTATGTTTAGTTTTTCTTTAGTCACTGTGCTAGTGAATGTCTTGGTCTCTATCATATGTTGACAGGTTTACTAGTTTCGTACTGTTCGTCGTCAGTTTATTGCATCTATATATATATATATATATATATATATATATATATATATATATATATATATATATATATATATATATATATATATATATATATATATATATACATACATACATACATACATACATACATTCGATTAGTCAACTAATCTTAAGCTCAGTACGACAAGCACTGTTTCGAGGGAATTTCACCTTTAAGAGCAGCAGATGGAGAATTTGAGTGCGGCTAGTGTTTTTCTATGAACTTTTGACCTTCAAATTTTAAAGACAAACTTATCGAGTTCATTGCATAATGGCTGGATCTTGCATGATGCCTGTTGAAAAAAACCTGTAAAATCACTCACCGTAAATCCATGCATTGTGAAGGCTTTGAATGCTGATGCTGGAGGCTTGATACCAAGGGGGATTTCATTCGTATCTAGGCGGTACAAGAAAATTCACGAGACTATAGCTCTGTTATTCAACGAGAGATACAGGGAAGAAATCATAAGGATCCTTACTAACAAAGACACTGAAAGAAAACTTGCTATATTTTTATTGAAAAATGTTTTAAAATAATGCCTTCAGAGTCAGTAAAGCTAACAAATCTTCTTCAGGGGGCCGCCATTGTCATTTTGGAACGGGTTACCAAACTTTTCGCGTGTTTCATGTGGCTTTTGATTCTAGAATCTGATACTTTTCTTACACACAAATACATTTTTAAAAATAATTATTACAATCGGATATCTTTGTTTAAAATAGAATACTTTTCCGTGTGAAAGGAATGCTTTGGATCATAATTATTTATTATTCAGCGAGAAGGTCTATCATATATATATATATATATATATATATATATATATATATATATATATATATATATATATATATATATATATATATATATATATATATATCCTCATCATCATACAAAAACCTATAAGTATACTAACCTATGTTGTAATTTCGTACAAACTGAAATTAGTGTTTGCTCTATACCCTTGGGATCCAAGGTCAAAAGTTCACGTCTTAAATTACTCATGGCAACTCGGGTGGCTGTTGGTTAACTTCCACAATTAACCGTTAAAAGTTGCGAGCAGTCCATTTATAAGGTTGTTATAAGAAGAGAGCGTACGTGCCTGTTGTGGACCTCAAATAAGCCATAGAATATCTTAGGCTATTTGATACGAAACATATATAATATATAGTCGAATTTTATATAATAATAAGGCATTTTTCTGTGACATGCTTTCTTGATTCACAGCTACCGACTCAAGACCACTGAACAAATTTTATAGGTATTTTGCTTTTTACGAATAAATAACTAAATTTTCACAAGTCGATGTCAAACTATTTTTAATTTTTATTGCATCATTTTCACCTTGATTATTTTGATCACGCATTTCCGTTCAACTCTAATCTCACATATTTAAAAAATATTCAAACTTTATACTTTTTGTTGCTAATTACTAGAAAAATCATTGACGTGATTTTTAATTTACAAAAAAATACAAAAACTGTACAAAGGAATCGATATTTTAGAGTTTGCTGTGTGTGAATATAAATACAAAAAGTATGTTCTAAGTATGACTTCTAGGTGTAGCAATGACGTCAATGTTGGACGATTTAGAAGATTTTGAAATTGACTTAGCTGGTGTCTTTTGTACCTGAAAACTATAGAGAAATCAAAGTATAAAGAAAACATGTTGCGACATGAAGACGGTTAATCTTATGTTATTTCAATGAATTACCTAGTTTATTCTTATGATTTTTAAACGTGTCCTTAAATTCTTTCATTTGAGTTAAAAGAAAAATTCAACATTGATAGCGATATATCAAGGAAACTGTGGGTAATATGTAATTATAATAATGACCATATACCAGAACCTATGTGAGATTGCTTTGAAACAGACGCGAGCGTTTAGGCCAAAGTAATTAATAATGTTTCAATCCAACGTACATGATCTAGTATAAATTGTAGTCCATATTGTAATCATATATGAGATCACTGAGCAATAAATTAAAGCCAGATGATATCCAAAATTTGTGTTCTGTCCAGTTCCAGGGCACTCAATAGAATAAAATTGCGCCCTTGACCTTGTCTTCAGTTTTGGCATTTACTTTTATTTGTAGTCAAGTGGAATATTTATCGAACGCGATGCACACCTGTGTTCGATTTTGTTCTTTTGCAGCCTTGTTTTCTGTTTGTCACTCCACCAATGACAGCAATCCTGCTGTGTTGGTAATATGATACGACACTTTTCGCTGGCAAGGGATTTTCATTTCTCTCACCTACATCTATAGAATAGAATACAATAAATCCATTCAGACACTTTATTGCTAAAGCAGGATTTCTAATTTATCTCTTAGAGATACTACCAACCTGTAGACGCATTTGTATGATTCGGACATACGAGCCTCGCGAAAATAACCCCTCTTGGCAGGCTTCTAGCCTCAGTCCCTGAACCCCATCAATTTCGTTTCTCTACGATGCCTCTTGGTGACTAGTTGATAATATTTTTAAGGAATATTAACTTTCTCATTTTTATACGGTCTGGTCATTATTTTTCTCCAAACATTTATCAGAATTTAACTGGACAAGAAACTAAGTTTCCAAGTAACACTTTGTAGTATGTATATGATAATAATTCCACTTTATTAGTTTGCGGAAACGAGGACTAGCTTTAGCAGAAAATTAGAAAGCTATTTTGCAAAGAACGAGAAAGAAAGGCAGCTTGAAATCTGTCTTTAATTTTAAGAATACATTTTCTTGCAAAGACAATTAAATTTCTTTTCCAGCAAAAGTCAGATCATGCCTATCATTCTAGTTTTTTGTTGTCTGGTGGCAATTTTGTTTCCATTAAATTATAGTGAAAAGAGCATTTGGCATCCACGTAACCTCCAATATGATGGTTCGTTTTAATCTACGAGTAATGTTAAAGTATCCACCACCCTATCCCCCAAAAAACCTTGTCTACCCATTGCTTCTAGCAATATCACTTGAAGAAAGAACAACAATAACAACAGCATTATCCACTATTATTACCAACGTCCAAATCATCGAAAAGCTCATCAGCAACTCAATAGGAAATAATCACGTCAAGTGATGGCTTTGATTTTCCCTATAGATCTTCAAATTGCGCCTTGATGATAGCCCGAAGCTTAGCAAGCCTTCATTAACTTTCACATTAACATTTTCTCGGTGAAGCGGGACTCTTTTACTAGACCGTACTAGAGAGATTATGTTTTTTTAGAAAACAATGTGACTTTACTCAGGTGTCTATTTGTACCTAGGCGGAAGCTTCACACACACACACACACACACACACACACACACACACACACACACACACACACACACGCCCACACGCACGCAAGCAAACACACACACAAGGCTTACAGAGATGGACCTGACTTACTGACTTACTCATTTCTCTAGTTGAGTAACGGCTTTGAATCGAGTATTACTTAGCCTCTTTACATGTTTCATACTGGCGATAAAAGAAACATGACAAAGCCCAATGTGCAAATCGCCCTACGCAGACTGCGCGTTTCATTTGATTGCAAACATATAGATAAATGTGTCACGTGATGAATTTGACATTATGCATCAAGTTTGGATTGACTACTTGATTACGGCACCTCAGCATGTTGATCTTTTAGAATCGATACGACACTTAGGACACGGGTGTGGTCTTTATAAAATTGGAGAAAAATGACTTTTTAACCATAGGACACCAGACCTCACTAAACCAGGTGTTTAATTGTGGCCCTTTCTGGAGCTTTTATATATATATATATATATATATATATATATATATATATATATATATATATATATATATATATATATATATATATATATATATATATACATAAAGGGTAACAAAGAACAGTATGGTTTCGGGTTCTTTCAATAGAGTTGAGCCGTCAGGGAAGTCATAACTTAATCAGTGTACAGTGCTCATTGTTGAAACAGGTTATTATCGACAATATTCGTTACTGTCCTTTTCTAATATAAAAAATGATGCGCAGTTATCAAGACTATCTACAATGGCCCCTAATTTTGAAAAGTACATTGCCAGGAGGGCAGCGTCAGAAGATAATGGAAAACCCGAGAAGTAAAAAAGGACATAAACTCAGTAGTTGGTTTCAATAATAATTCTTTCGGATTTGACTGAACATTTATGTTGAACTTTCTTACTGCATCATCATTTTCTTTCGGTAAAGAGTTTTGCCACTGCCTATTACTGGCCAGTCACTGTATTTGAAAACTACTATCTGCAGCACATCTCGAGTGACATTAAAATATCCATAGTAACAATACTACAATGTCAAATTTCGTAAGCGAGATGTAAACGGAAGATTGCAACACATTGTTGGAAGGAAATATGACCTATTAAATAAAACAACCAAGCTAAGATAATCAGCTATGGTGAGAGATATCCTTGTATGATAACATATTTTGAAATTTGAAATTAGAACATGATCAAGATGATCATAAATAGTCATTTGCAAGAAATAAAAATATAAATATAGATTGATGTACAGCGGGTTTATCATTCAGTGATGATATTTGTTCCATTTCGTGTACAGGTACAATAATGCGCAGCTGCCAACCTGAGTATATTCATTGAGAAATGTCTCTCATAATACATGTGTCAATTATAGTCTGTGCTGTCACGTGCTATAATTTTAGAGTATAAGTACTAAAAATAAAAGTAACTTTTTACACGGAATTGCTTATTAATTCAGGACTAAAGCTTAGACATTAAAATACGGAGAAGTAGATGCTGGAATGAATAGATTTGACCTTTTAACAATAATCTAAGAGTTCGCATCAGGAGAAGCTATTTTGAGACATCAACATTTCGGGTAAAGAGAACGGGAATGATCCCGTGCATTGACTACAGAAATTACTGCAAGAACTGTATAGAGTATTTTGTCAGTGGTTGCTTGATATTTTTTTAAAAAAATTGCTTAAATGGCTAAATTTGGTAGCATATATGCATTAGGCGAGGATCTTAAATATTGCTTATTTGATGCAGATGGTTAGGGATATAATAAATAAAGGCTGGAAGCAAGACATAACGGAGTCTAGAGTAAACGAACGCAATTGAAAGAATGTTGAAAGCAGCACATAATGGAGTTTACAGTAAACGAACAGTAGCATTAACGCTTATTGGAAGCAAGGCATAACGGAGTCTACAACTAACGAGCATGATATATAAAGCCTATTGGAAGCAAGACATAATGGAGTCCACAGTAAACGAACAGGATTAAAGGCCTTATGGAAGCAAGACATAATGGAGTCCACAGTAAACGAACAGGATTTAAGGCCTATTGGAAGCAAGACATAATGGAGTCCACAGTAAACGAACAGGATTTAAATCCTACTGCAAGCAAGACATAATGGAGTCTACAACTAAAAAACAACAGCATTTAAAACCTGCTGGATGAAATACATAGGAAAAAAGTAGGACTTAAAACCTATAAGAAATAAGTCGACTGGCTTACCAGGTTATTTATGTCAACACATGATGGAAGAACAGTTATTATTATTATTATTATTATTATTATTATTATTATTATTATTATTATTATTATTATTATTATTATTATTATTATTATTATTATTATTATTATTAACTTCCATACACTTTCCTCAATCACATTTTTTTTGGCAGCAAGAGAAACCAGAACTTATATTTCGCTCTAAATGCCTGTAAAGATAAGGTAATCTTATACGGATCATGACTGATATCCGCGCTAACGCGAGACGCCTGAACGGTAGATTCGATCGCTTCGAGCATACAATTAAGGAACTAAAAATATCAAACGAGGAATTAAAGGCGCACAACAACAGCTTAAAAGAATAATGAATGACTGCCCTGAATCAGCGTTAAGTCTACAAGCAAAACCTTTGACTTACGAGAAGGGCCTTGAGAATAAAAGTCCAATCTTCAAAGATACTAAAATAATTTTTAAATAGTGCAGAGAAAGGAGATAGACAGGAAGAGGTGAAGAAGAAGGAACTGAAACTGACGAAATGGTCCAGTGGTCATTGACCTACATATCCCTGACACCTCGAAATGGTACAGTGTTCATTGACCCACATATCCGCAAGGAAAGAGTACGTCCAGCATGCAATCTTTTCTTTATCCAGGCATTGAAATTGTGTCAGTTATCTGGACTGACGATTGCATATGGTAGATGTGGGGGATAATAAAGGCAATGTAAATTTTACATGTATACAAGATAGCTCTACTGCAAATATAGACTGCTTGCTTTTAGATCATTCTTTTTTTGTATGTATAACTATCTTCAGACTGGGTAAAGAAGTTAAGCCAATTCATCGACCAGTAATACTTCACGTCTACCTGATTCCATTTCCTTCACAGCTAAAAATAATGAAAGTATTTCTCCAAGAGAGTTGCATATGTGGAATGAAATATAAAGAAATATATTTGTCCAAAATATCAGCTCTTCGCTATCAGATAAATCTCTTACTATACTCACAAAAATCGACTCGATACTGCTTTCAATTCTTTCATGGCTAGTATACGTGAATCAGTACAGTAGATCAAGCGAAACCACTAACTAAAATAAGTGACTGACTTTTGGTGAACAAGGAACCTTGGAATGAATACAGACTTTGAAGCAGCAAAGCATCATACGCTTGATGCACTTAGAAAATTCGGAAATCATAATAAGACAGATAAGTTATATTTAGTTTTACATTAGCACCATAGATGTATATGTACAAAAACATAACCAAGCAATAACGCAACATATACAGAATGAAGGTCAAGGACAAGGCTTGATAAATAACTTTAACTCTGTGGCTTTTTACAAAGCAAATGGCATTCCAAATGTTTATGAAGAATTTAAAACTGCCCATATACAGCGTTGATTGTACCAGCATTTTTCAAAATTATTTAGTAAACATTATGGTATGGATCAAACTTTAATTTCAAACAAACTAAGTAACAGTCACCATGAAAATCTAGACGGTAAAATAACTGTAGAAGTGCAACATGCTATACAGTTTAAAGTCGGGTGGTAATAATATAGTATTATTATTTTGTATTATATATATATATATATATATATATATATATATATATATATATATATATATATATATATATATATATATATTAAAAATCTAAAGTTTTAAAGAAAGTTGGTGGATCAAACACGACAAAATCCAGCGATATTTCTTCTTATGTAGAGGTTGGAAGTGTAAGTGAAATAAAGTTAATTAGACACATTTGATGCGAATTAGTTGTATGTGAGTTTTGATATCACAAAATATTGTGTCGACTTAGATATGATAAAATGATTTATCTTCTTTGCTTGATGTAAACAACCAAACATGAATCAACATGCCTGGAATGTGCTCTACGATTGAAACGCCATATTTTACAATTAATGACATACACTACCGTTGCATTGAAAACCAAAGTCATTAGAACTTCAAAAAGAGTGCACGAGCTCCACATTAGGTTGATTCGTGAAATGAACTTTCAGATTGGAACCACACTGTAGACGGAATTTTATGGCGTCATTAAGAACAATCAAAAGAATATTTTTAAATCAAGTAGTCAGGAAGTCATTATCCTGAAAACTAAAGCATGTACGATGTTGCAAAGTTCCCGCCTACTTATGATGTATAAAGAAACTCATAAAAATCATAAACAATTTTTGAAGTATTTCTTTCTTTGACAGCACGAAAGGCAGTTAGCTTTGTGGTTGGATGCGTGTTGGCATGAATACAACTAGAATTAACGTGTAATTTGTTTCTCCTGCTGCATTTGTTTACAAATTAGGTTAATCAAGAGTGTATTTATACAACTGCTTCGAATAATGTACGGTATGATAGTTTTTGTTATTGTTCTCCTTTCGGGATTTGGGAAAATTTATTTCAGATTCGCGATCGATGTTTAAGTTTTTTTTAGGGATGGTGAAATAAACCGAATAGAACGAGGGAAAAGTAACAACGAACTTAATACTACCACTGCTGTTACTGCTCATACTAATATCATTACTTGTACAGCCAATAACAATACTAACAGCTTGTAGAGTGCAAAACTGCTTACCATGAAAAATGATGTTTACATGCGCAAAAAAATATTCACAAGTGTAAAAACGATAGGTTTTCAACAAGACTTTTGTATTTGTATTACTTTGGATAATCAAATGTCTATAAATCTGTCTGGGTGCATTTTAAAAATAATGATATCTCCCACAATACGAAAATCGGTCGAACATGGCTATTTACACAGTCGTCAAAATGCAGCTGATTACGCTGCGAATCGCACTGATGTCGATATTATTAATATATTGGACTACAAGTTATGCAATCTAGGTATGAATTTCATATTTTTAAATCATAAACTTCTGTGTTCTCAGTCAGACGACTTGGTAACTGAAAAGTGGGCGTATTAACTCAAGAGGTCACTACCGTCTTTACTCTTTATAAGTCATATCCAACTGAAAATTGCACAGACCCAGATCTACCATCACATGTTTTTTGCAGTTAGTTAGAATAACACACAGCATTGACAACATTATTTGCCGGCGAATTATGTGAAGGCAGATAGGGATCTATATTGTTTTCAATTGATTCGACATATAAGCGAATTTAGACGGCAGGATAAACGCTCTTTAATCATTTTTCAAGAGGTAAACGATTTGAGCCATTGCGAGTGGCACAAATTTGTATTTTATTTAATGTATAAGAATATTTACGCAATCCAGTGTCGATCTAACAGTGATCCAGATCTAAATGTCCAAATATGTTATATCACATTATGAAACAATAATGGCAATCAACAACTAAAACAGTCTTAGCGTAGAATGGGCAATTATTTATTTTGCACTATTTATGGTGTTTGCTTACGGTTATTGAGAAGTATGGGTATATATGATCAATAAAAAGACGAGCGCGTTAACGAACTTGAGGAAAGGGCGATTACTAAGACAATTGAAAGTAGTTGTTGTTGTGGGGTTTAACGCCATTTTTCAGCACACGATAGGCTATTCATGGCGGTCAGTATTACTGGTGGAGGAAGAAACCTGGAAATCAACGGAAAGAACCACCGATCCACGAGAAGCTTCTGGCAAGCTTTCTTACATATCCACATTCGCCGAATCCTAGACTTGAACCCACGCAGATAGAGGTGAAATGGCAGTGATCCGTAACATACAGCGCTTTAGACTACTCGGCCACTCGAGGCCCCAAATTGAAAGTAACTCTTCTTATTGAAAGGTAGAGAAAAGACAATCAATGATATATCTGTCAAAGCAGATGCTCAACCAAATCCACATGCAATAATACATTTGCAGTTTATACTTTACGTATCAAATCTGTGTTAACTGATCGGAGAAAGATAGATGGTAACATTATTCAATAGTATCAATGAGAAAAACTTTTGGAGCGTAAAGACTTCGTCTCTGCTTTGGTTCTTCTCTTACAACCACAGCCTATTCGAAACAGTAAACAATGGTGCAAACTAAAACCAACCCTTTTCAATTTGCAATTACTTGAATCCATTTCAACGATTTATCCGGAGAACTAATGTTTGCTCCATCTATTACAGCCCTTCTCCCCCAGCCCCATCTTTGGATCAGCTCCTTTTAAACTCACTCCTAGGGACAGCAAACATTCGAAAAATGTTAAAATGTGTCTTAAACAGAAACTAGGTTCTGAGTTCGCTTTACTCTGAACAGAAATCTTGAAAATTTCGTTGTGCAAAGTTAAGCTTCTAAACTTTAACATCTTTTTGAGAGGTACGAACGCTCAAATTTCTTTATGAATTTGTATGCTGTTTTTTTTTTACTTATTTGTTTTAGCAGTTAAGCTAGATATTTAATGACCTGTATATTTTGTACTTACAACTCAAGCATCGAAATGCTTTCTCATAATGAATAATATACATCAAGCTTTTATTTCAGTTAAAATAATATGTAATTTTATTTTAAGCTGTTTGTTCTCCGTGCGCGATCTTTGTCTCAGAACAATACGGCATGTTGAAATGAAAAGCACGCATGGTATCTCCCTGAAACGGATTTAACATTTCCTAAATGGGTTTAGATATGAGAATCTCAGGAAAGTATATACCTAATTCCATCATATTCCTGCTGGCGTCATAAAATACTATAAAATGAGCTGGCCGTTCACCAATATTGACACCATTTGACAGTATCGTAAGGCACTAAACCTTTTTTCATCTCCAGAATCACGAACTGTTCGATGCTTCAGTAAATAGGAGTTCACGGAAAGGAAGCATGCAAATATCGACAGCTTGTTCATCAAGGCCGTATTCACACGTGTAAATAAGGTCTGTTTATTGTCCTACTGTTTTAAATACAAACACAAAATCAATATATTATTTTCAATTGTATGTATGAAAATGTCCACTCAAACTGTAGGTAAAGATATAAACAAATCAGATTCAATAGTTGTGTAACCAAAAGATGGTGGAATTGAGAGAATAGTTGTATGGGTAAAGGATGGATAATTTTAAAAAATGAATCCATCACTTCGCTATAGTTTAGGAAATGAAAACTTGAATTTAAATAAATTCTTTTTTTGTACAGAAATCAGGTCTGAAATATGATTGTAGATTCCCTGTAAGATTTGGTTCTGTACGCATATTGTTTTATCTACAAGAAAAAAAAACAAACCCGTGTTTGTTAAAGAGCTCCTGTATATTTGACGGAGGCGACAGATAGTGATCAGCCTGCATTGGTTCAAATGCTTTTATTTAAAAGTTATTCGAACCATTCAGTTGATAGAAAGTTCACTTTGTAGCATAAAAAGATCGACGAACGGAGTGAACATGGAGATCTCAAAGGCAGATATGTAGTTCAAAACAAGCTAACATCGTAACCAGCTGAAACTGTAATCTGCATATTTGTCCACTCACGCTATGCTTCATTTACCGTCGCACACAGAAGATGATATTTGCCTATTCACTCTACGTTCCACTGACTGTCAGTCGCACACAAGAGACGATACAAAAACTGTTTATACAGATCATATCAAAGATTCTTGTAATATTTTTTTTTAAATTAGTCGTTCCATGGTTATTGTCGTCGTTTTTAAGTTACACCGTTATTTTTAGCAGCATCGGTAGTTCTGATGGTCTTGAGAATGGTAAAATATAAAGTTGACACATTTGATTTATCATAAAAACTTAGACTACAAGTTAGCTTAAACAAGGCAGAATTGGTTTTGGAAAAAATTTGATATAGCGCAAGAATAAAGAAATTAAGTTATCTGTTTTTTTGTTTGCACAAAAGGTCAAGTAAATTGAGTGGCACTTTCCAGTTAAGATAGATCCAATACATTTTACACATTCTTTCTAGCATATGCAATTATGCTTTGATGTGAAAGTATATATATATATATATATATATATATATATATATATATATATATATATATATATATATATATATATATATATATATATATATATATAATGGGGGTGGGGTGTGTGTGCAGCTTTCTTGATGACCATGAGACAACAGCATCAATACTAATCTCATTACAATAATGGAGCACCTCTATGACAAAGCCACCAGTGCGCTATACTTCAACGGCAGCATAGGAGACTGGTTCCAAACGATAGTTGAAGTCAGACAAGGCTGTCTACTCTCTCCCATATTATTCAACTTCTTTCTGGAGTGGTTGACGCGCATGAAAAGCATGAAGGAATAGTCAGCATCAGAGTCAGAACAGTCACCAACTTACATTTTGCCGACGACATTGATGGACTACCAGGACACGAGCAAGAACTAGCTAGATGGCCAACAACACCAACAGCATCAGCACTGACATCATTGTCCAAGCTACGAAGCTAGAAACAGTCCACAGCTTCAAGTATTTGGGGGCAATTATAACAGATGATGGATCGAAGCCTAAAGTGCTCTCTAGGATTGCGCAGACAAAATCAGCGCTGAATAAACTGAAGCCCATTTAGAGCGACTAGAATATCACACTCCGTTCAAAGCTTAAACTGACGCGCTCACTGGTGATCTCATGTGAATCATGAACCATAACAGCTGACTTAAAGAAAAAGATACAGACCAAAGAGAATGAGATACTTCTGAAAGATCCTTGGCGTCACATACAAAGACCGTGTCACCAATTAAGAAATACGGCAAAGGATAAGACAAGCCATTGCGCCTCATGAGGACCTCCAGACCATAGTGAATAAATCGTGAACTGCAGTGGTATGGGCATGTCTCACGATCATCAGGACTTGCCAAGACAGTCATGCAAGGCACTGTACAAGGAAGAAGAAAGAGAGGCAGGCAGAGAAAGAGGTGGGAAGACAACATTTAGGAGTGGACATACTTGACACTGAGCCGCTCACTCACTTAAAAAGGCGAAAAATCGACAGGAATGGAATAAAATGGTTGTCAGGTCTTATTCGGTGCCCCAACGGTCTACCAGACTACGGGACTGATGATGATGACGACGACGATGATGATTATATCTATATCTATATCTATATCTATATATATATATATATATATATATATATATATATATATATATATATATATATATATATATATATATATATATATATACATACATACATACATACATACATACATACATACATACATACATACATACATACATACATACATACATACATACATACAATGAAATTGTAACCAAAGATTTTTGTTTTACAACATTACTGAGCGTGAGTCATATCACATTGATAGTGCCATGAGAAGCTAGAGTGGTAGAAACCCATGATAGGAAATTGGCCAGGTATTATCCACTCATCTATGAGTGCCGGCAGAATGAATGGGCGATCTGATTACAGTTAGATCTTCACTGTCCCGCGTGATGACCTGACATGTTCTGGTGACTTATGTTATTACCATAATCGCTAATTTTATCAGCCAATTAGATGAAGTTTTATACTTCGGCGTTTGGGACACTGAGTAGTATGGCTGAAGAGGATCAATGTGTGCTGAACGATCTGATTTCAGCTTTCAAATTTCTGAAAGTTGTATTTCCACTGGCGACTTCAAAGGTCACCAGAAAGTGACCCCTAAGTGATATATGTCATATCTTCACGCAGGACAGTGGAGATCTGAATTTAATCAGACTGAATGAATGTAAGGACAAGAATCTATCGGTGAGACTATATTGCATTGGCTTTGCAGCACGATACTTTTGGCGTCCCTTGGGAGTAATCAGGATCACAGGACCTAGCCTGAGGGATTTAGTTACTAAGGTTTTCAAACAGGCCCTAGAACGCTTTAGGAAAGGGAACGGGATTTTGTGCAAAACACGGAAAGATACAGATTTTTTATTTGATTCTAGTTTCAAAAGGGGGCATGGAGTTTCTAAAAATTTCTTTATTTTTGCAATGATAAGTATTCTACGTTTCCTGTTGAAATGAGATTCTCAACATCTTCTTACATTATAGCGTCAAACCATACAACATTTGTAATGTTTTGACCTTTAACACCTGACGTGTTCTCGTGCTGTGATCCATGAATGAGGACTTCGCTATCGTTCATATTTATACACTTGCGCGCCATTCATGTGAGCAGAAGATAGTGAGCCATCTGTTTCGGTTTTGTCCAAAAAGATCATTATTAAATTTGAAATGAATAATGGTGAAAACCTGTCGCAATTAATTCAGGAAAACGAATTGAGTGATGCTACGTACAATTTACAAAGCTTTCTTGAAGAGGATAGGAAGGCTTCTTGAGTTTCAGGCGATGAATTAAACCCTGCATATGTCATCCGTGTCCAGTTCAACTGCTTTGAGAAATATGGAATTTATTTTCTTTCATTAATGTTTTTCTTTGCCTGTTTTTGATAAGCAAATTTAGAAAATAATGTAGAGGTTTATTCATCAAAGTCAATTTGAATTTTTTTATTTTTGCTCAGACTTTTGGGTGGTTGTTTTTCAGATGACACTTCAAAACATTGCTACCTATATAACTATGTAACAATAGGAGCTACGTGCTTTTCCCAATCATCCATCACCTAGGATGACCTGAGTGGAGGTATCGATCCCGGTACCTTTGGTTAGGAGTCAAATGCTCAGTCAATACAGCGGCTCAAAGACAAGACAACATAAAACATTTAACATTGTGTTAGAACAGATTATTACTTTCTTTTAAATTATATCTTCTTTCATACATTTTCGTACTCGTGATGTTGTCTTGTAGATAATATCATCTAATATCTTATTGTAATCGTGTTCTGGAGACCAGTTACATAAAAATACGTCTATGTAATCCACAGTACACTGTCCAGTAACATACCAATACGGCTATGTATTTCACAGCACACTGTCCAGAAACATACCAATACGGCTATGTAATCCACAGTACACTGTCCAGTAACATACCAATACGGCTATGAACTCCACAGTACACTGTCCAGTAACATACCAATACGGCTCTGTACTCCACAGTACACTGTCCAGTAACATACTAATACGGCTATGAACTCCACAGGTCACTTTCCAGTAACATACCAATACGGCTATGTAATCCACAGTACACTGTCCAGTAACATACCAATACGGCTATGTACTCCACAGTACACTGTCCAGTAACATACCAATACGGCTATGTAATCCACAGTACACTGTCCAGAAACATACCAATAAGGCTATGTATTTCACAGCACACTGTCCAGAAACATACCAATATGGCTATGTAATCCACAGTACACTGTCCAGAAACATACCAATACGGCTATGTATTTCACAGCACACTGTCCAGAAACATACCAATATGGCTATGTAATCCACAGTACACTGTCCAGAATTGTACCAATACGGCTATGTAATCCACAGTACATTGTCCAGAAACATACCAATACGGCTATGTAATCCACAATACACTGTCCAGAAACATACCAATACGGCTATGTAATCCACAGCACGATGTCCAGAATCACACCAATAAGGCTATGTAATCCACAGCACGCTGTCAGCCAAAATGTATTTGTTTGAAGAAAAGAAGATCATTATATAGCGAACGTCCGTTCTAGCAGCACGATTTTTCAGTTTTGAAAATGATAAAAACTTAGTTAATTAAATTCCACAATGTTAATTTGGGGCGATTTATTATCCGCTAGTGAATGTAGCGAACGTTAAATCACATGGAAATTTGAACAACTAGCATAGGTATGAATAGATTTAAAAATAGGGATTTTAAGTGTCTTTCCGTCTTCAGAGTCACTAGTAATTGACCCATACTTGCTCTTTATTCAATTTGAATACTTAATTCAAGAAACACTTCTACGAATATTTGATTGATTTATAACTTATCCTTTGCTGAGACAATTTTCGATTGAAAAGAAGCAAAACGGTGATGCATCGAATACAAACGGGATTATTGTCAAAAGGCATTTTAAATGTATTATCTAATTTCACAGTAAAACTTTTAATAAAAATCGTCAGAGGCAGATGCTAGTATGTTTCTATATACATTCTTCTGTAAACTGTAACATTTTTTCGTCGCTTTCCTTTTGGAGATTTTCTACACTTGCACATGTGACACCGGCAAATAATCTAATCGTTAGCTTCCTCCGTTGTTTTTTTTTTTTTAATGCATCGTATACAAATTTAGTTCATTTTTGTTCTATCGCTATGTGTGCAACATAAGGGAGGAGAGGTTTCTCAACGGATCATGCATAACAACATAAGATTGTCTGGAAATTGTTTTCTTAGTACTTTCCGTATTATAGAATACGATCAGAGGGTCAAAAAAGTTGAAAATTCTTTCTTGACCTAAGTTAAATGTATTAGTTCGGGGGAAATATTGCGGAAGACGATGTTATAAATGCCATTTTAACCGGTTAAAAAAGCGCGAGGTAACATCAAACATAGAAAGTCTGTATACTCTTCTGACGTTAACATAACAAATTATGCATGCTATTGATTCAGAGAGAGAGAGAGAGAGAGAGAGAGAGAGAGAGAGAGAGAGAGAGAGAGAGAGAGAGAGAGAGAGAGAGAGAGAGAGAGAGAGAGAGAGAGAGAGAGAGAGAGAGAACGGTATTGAATATACAAAAATGTAGTCATACAGTTTAAATTTTATAAAGCAATTTTCTTGAATTGTTTAAATGTTCACACTAAGGTATCGTCGGTATTAACAACAAAAGAAGAATATAAATGGAAAATAACAGTCGAAGATAATGAAAATGTAAAATATTCCTAAGTTAGAAGTTTTCTTTGTCCTGTTTAGTGTCAAATCTAACATCAATTAGAGATAATTTATTATTGTTTTCTTAAATGTTTTACGAAAATAAGATTCTTTAATATATTATATGTGGTACAATAAAAAATACAACTGAAATTTTGTAAATTTGATGGAGCTGTTAGAACTGTTTAAGAAGTTCTATTACTGGGAAAAAAGCACGCATTATGGACCACGTCCACAGATCTGAATGAGAACGTTCGTAGTTAGTATAAAATTGTGAAGACGAATGAAAACTTTCATCCAGACTGTGGACTGACGAATCTCTGAATATCTATACCATCGTTAGTCTTCTAGTTATTCTGACTGAATGCCAGTCTATTGTGAATAATATTGATGTAAGCCGCTTTATTCTAACGGCTCGTAACGCAACAACTGGAATCTGCTTATGAGACAAGGAGATCACAAACAGCAATCTAAGGTCATCACGCACCTGTTGACATCCATTCTCCAGGTACAGGTCCTGAAAAACATTATTCGTTTTAAGTTAAGAATAATGCTAACTTAAGAAAAATATGTTTGATATATTAACAATGAATCGAATGTAATCACGTGTGCAAAAAAGGGCCAATGTTGAGGACCTGTTTGAGATTGCTGTAATATTGAGGACCTGTTTGAGTTTGTTTTATTATTGAGGCCATGTTAGAGTTTGCTGTATTAGGGAGGATCTGTTTGAGTTTTGCTGTAATACAGAGGACCTGTGTGTGTGTTTGTTGGATTACTGAGGACCTGTGTGTGTTTGTTGGATTAGCAATGCTTAAATTACCAAGAGGAAAAGAAATATTAACTACCTGAACATTCATGAAAACAAAATGTAACATTTTTATCATTAAAATAATAAACAAAATCTTTATTTATAGACTAACATCAGTTAGAAGAAAGACCCAAATGTTGCTTTCTGGGTGGGTGGACATGAAATTCACTGACCTCTTTGATTCTGACCCGGAATGAAGTTCCAATAATGCATATGTCAGATATGGAACGCTCAGCAATCTGAAGAAAAAACAAACAAAATGCACCCATTATTATCATTGATTATTCTAAATATTGAATTATGTTTTTAAAAAAAGCAATATATCTGCTTGAAATAGTTGTGTACTTCATAATCAGAAAGACACACACGTACGCAAGTACGCACACATGCACGTACACACACTGTGCGACATTGTTAGGTGCGAGTTATACTTTTATATCTATTGAAAAATGACAAAAAGGATGAAGGAAATATTCACGAAATTTCAAACTACATTCTTTTATGTTTGTTACTGAATGCACAAATTTGGTGTTGAAAGGAGAGGGGTGATCTGACTGAAGGGTGCAAATTTAAAATACATAATTCCAAATATTTAATCCTGATAAATTTGAGATTACTATTTTGATTCCATCGGAGAGAGGAACAGTATATTTTGCATATTTCCTTCTACCAGTGATATATGAACCCGCGCAAGTTCCAGCGTGATAACCGGCGCTTAAAAAGATGAACTAATAATGGAAATTATGTCCGTAAATACGCTAATATATTCTTTTCTTTGTTTTCAACATACCTGATAGATGACCTCAAGGAACTGCAGACCTTACGTTAAAATCTAACATAGACTGAAATTTGTGAAAATTAAATAGAATCATAAAGTCGCCTTTGTCCTATTGACATTTGTATGAACAATAACGAAAATTATGATTCACGGGGCAATGATAAATCATGCCAAAGCTAAGGAGGCCAGTTTTTATCAGGATTATTTTTGACTTGGACACAGCATTCCAATCCCGTGACAAGCATTGGGCCTATATTTTGTTGACAATCAGAATATCCATTGTACAAAACATATCAATTCGATTTGTATTAATCTACGATTAGTATACCATTCACAAAAATTATTCATTGATTTTATATTAACGACCTTCTGAAGTATTTCACCTTGCTATCTCATCATATAGATAAAACGACTCATAGGATTTAATGAATCGAATCATATAGATATAAATTTAAACCATCGTTTCAATATATTTAATTTTATCACATATTTAATTTTATCAACGCACAACATCTCGATTCTGGAATCGTACTATACGTAGACAACAATAAGTGCACAATGATTAACTTCTAGTAAACATAAATCTTCAAAATGTGGAATTTTTAATTTAAGGCCAAAACAGAAATCAATCACTGAAGAAAGGAAGACATTCTAATTGTCGATGCAGGAAATTTCCACAGTGCGTGGATCACCGACTTCAATGAAAAGTCATTGTAAGTATGTGAAAATGTTTTGGCTCCATTAGTACCAATAGCCTCCAAAATAAAAACTGAAATCCACAAGTGTCTGTATCTAATAAGTTCATTAGAAATATCAGATACAGTTAGCAATAAGAAAATGGATTCTGCGAAAAAAATATTAACCACACCATTTAAGTGGCTAGAGACACTAAAAGCGCATTATTCGTTAGATTTTAATAAACTTTTGTGCTGAACGTTTTTCAGTTTATTGTCCAAGACGTACAAAAATATATTTATGTCGGATTACATGGTTCAAGAACAATGTACACGTTATGAAATGTATTTCATTTCAATTGAACAACAATGTACAAGTTATAAAATGTATTCCATTTTAATTGGATAACAATGTAAAAGTTATAAAATACATTCCGTTTTAAATGAATAAAAAATCTATTTCATTTCAGCTGAATAACAATATCCAAAAATATAATGTGTTTCATTTTATTTGAATAACAATGTGCAAGTTCTAAACTCTATTTCATTTTAACTAAAATAACAATGTACAAGCTGCACAATGTCTTCCATTTGAATTGAAAAACAATGTGCAAGTTATAAAATGTATTCCATTTCAACCGAAAAGCAATGTACAATCTATATAATTTTAAATCCGTTTTATTTAAATAACAATGTGTAAGCTTTATAATTTTAATCCATTTCACTTGAATAATAACTCATAAACTATGTAATTTATTCCATTTTAATTTCAAATGCAAATGGGTTTACGTACATGGTTTATATGAAAGTTAGAATTATCTTAGTTCTCATTAAGGTCTCTATAACGTACACAATCATAGTAACGTTTTGTAGAGAACTGGCGATATGTTTCAAAAAAATTGTTTACTCTCTTGCGGAATTTATCAAGTCTGTGATTTGCTGCGAGTTTCGCACAGAGTGCAGGTCGGGACTAGGAAAGAATTTCTTCAATATTCAGCAATATTTTAAAGTTTGGTACAACCTTGTGTAATTCCATCAGGCAGATAACGGTCCAAACATTTGGTAGCCTTTGCATTAACACAGCTAGTAGTCAGTCTAGACGCTCAATCGTGTCCAAATTTTGGCGACATATTGAGCGGCGCCAAATTACACTGCTCACGGAAAGATTCATCCATTAAGTAATCTATTTGTCTCTCTATCTATCTTGCCACCCGAAATTCTCATCTAATGGATAGATAGACACATTAATAGACAGAGATATATTTAAATACGTACGGACAAACATGCATATGCATGCATACCTGTATGTAAATATCCACGTATACAAACAGTCTTGTATATTTGTCATTAGATCAGAACATGCCTAAATAGTTTTTTTTAAATGAGCTTTCATTAAAATGTCTTGCAAATAAATGTATAACATTATCTTCTTTCAGCTACATTTACTTTAAATATTTTATCATTGTGTATAATTGACATTGAATTGACAAAGAAATCAACAAAAACAGCAACAAAAATAACAACAAACATCATCAACAACAAAAGCCTCTAAATAAAGCAAGCTAACAAATTACGTAATGTATATATCCAACTCTGTACAATTTGCAGGAGTAATTCTAAACTCGTACACTGTTATAAATTATATAACAAATCCAGAAAAGAAAACTTCTCCAGAATGCGAAAGAAAGAATATACTATAGAAAGAATATACTATAGGAAAATAGTGACAAATGAAAGAAGCCGACTCATCTTCTTGGGAGAGTAGTGAAGAATTGCGTTGAGGCAGAAAGTGTCGGCTGCAATGAAGAGATCAGCTTTAGGACACTGCAACACGTAAATATGAACCCTGCATGTCAGTTTCCAAATCTTGCAGTCGTGCACGAGCTTCACGTTTCTCTCGATTTGGATTCTCTGCATGCTATAGTCATTACTTGTTCTGAAGCTCACCAGGACCCAAGCTGTTCAGTTAGTCTATCCAGACGTGTACAATGGAATGGACACGAAATTTTCATTCAGTGTATAATGAAAACTGAAGGCTAGCAAGTATAATTATATTTCCCAATTGTTTCCATTTTACATTGTGAATTTTGCTGTGGATTACTTTTAATACTTCAACCGAATATACGCTTCCAACTTCAACCATATATACGCTTTCAAAGCAGTAGATCGATGATTTAATGTAAACATGTTGCATCATTTGACCATAAAAGAAAGAAAATTCCTCCTGTAGCGTACTAGCAGAGAGAGGGGGAGGCGGATGGAGCAGTTGCTCCGGGAGCAAGAGGTCTTGTGGCGCGAAACCTGCTGATAAAAATAAAATTTCAGGAAAATCGTTTGGCGTGACCGTCGTTGTCGCACCGGACGCCATTTACCATTAGTACGCCACTGCATGTATCCAACGGTTTCCTACTGAACAATTTAATCAATGAGTACATAAAGTCAATTTGACCTGTGATCGAATTCAAGTAATATGATAAAAATAATTCTCAATCGTTTTAGGTGGATAACTCCATTGATCGGAAACATGTGTCAGGAAACGGCTACAAGTTTAAAATAGTTGAACACATTCTCAAATGTATGTCTGTGTAAGTTCGATATAGCACATGTTTATCCACAGATTTAATTCTCAAAGTAAAATTTTTAAAAAAAATTAAAACATGTCTCGATAACATTGAAGTGATCCATTATACGTTAATACATGACTTTTTTGGGCGATGATGGCGATGATGATAAATTAAATGAATAGTTTGTTAATAACTTATATTTTTTATGAATTGTGAATTATGAATTTTTATGAATTGAATTTTGCAATAAATTGTTCTGCACCACAAAAGAAAAGAGACTTGAAACAATTTCAATACAAAAATATCGATCGTATTGGTTACAACAAACCACATAATTAACCATGAAGAGCCTTTGTGTCTGAAGTAAGATTATCTTTATGTTATGGTATATGGTTAACTTATTTTATAAAAATGCAAATATTTGAAACATAATCTGTTTACTGAGTAACATATTTTATTATTTACTATGTAATTTGAATTGAGTAACAAGAAATGCATACATTGTACACTCGCCACAAGGCTAATAGTCCTCGAAATAGGCACATTAGCTTTGGCCTTTAACCTATTGACCCAAATAAATAAGCATGGTGGAAGTCGAAATTATTTGTAGAAATCATTTTTCTTCATTTAGTTACAGCGACTTTGACCTTTGATCTTTCTACCCCAACCCACCCTCAATCAACAGGATTTTCTTGCTCCATGTGAAAAACATCGTCAAAGTTAAGTCCTGGTTTGTAATTAAGATCTACTGTTAGTAAACATTATCTATTTTCAACTTTCAGCCACAATGACCTTGACCTTTAATATTTTCACTAAAACTCGACAATCTTCACCTTCAATCCAAATGAAAGCAATTCACAAAGATTGGTTACTGCAAATGATAGAGAACTCGAGTTATTGAGAAGACAATACATTGTTAACAGACGGACATATATCATCATAAAACGATTTTCTCCCTCTCATGGCATGCGTGTAGAAAAATGGTATAAAGAGAATTTCCTCAAACACATTAAAAGAACAGAACATTATTGAAACGACGTATGCGCAAAGCTCATAGTCAATACCAGACACAATTCATATACAATGCACTGCTTCATAAATGAATGAAAAAATATCAACTGAATGCGCGTTCATTGCTTTGACACGTTGCCAGCAGTGATATTTGTACACATCCAAACGAGCCTCTGTTGGTAAAAAGCAAGTCCTAAAAAATTAATCTTATTCAATGTCTAGAAACATATATATGTAATTAAGAAACTAATAATCATCTAACTATTTTGTTTTAAAACTTACATAACTTTTGTTTTATTAATATTTACAAATAGATTGCATCTTATACAGTATGCACGTAACGTACCTAACGATGCTTGTACACCATTCGCTGTTTGTAAACATTATCACCGCATGTTTAGCAAACAATGCAAAATATAAAAACGTAGCTTTCTTACACAATATTCGCCTCTATTTTTGTTTGTGGTACAATTTCCATATCATGAATAGAAAACAGAAATGAAGAGACACTTTATCCTTGAAGTCCAATTGAACAATGGAAACAGTGAGAGTGCGAGTGTAAGTGCCTTACACATGACTGCACTGAGCTATAAATAGATCCTAATAGTCTTAATTTTTTCCCAGTCATTCCGTATTTTTCTTCATTTGCCTTGTACTTGCACTTTCTACATAATCAAACGTGTTTTTGTTATTTGGGTTTTTTAATTCAATAACGGCACACAAATTGTTTTCTTTTCGTCGAGTAGATTTTAGATTAAAAGAAATTAATATAAAAATGGCGTCTACTATACTAATGTTCTTTTAAAAGCCAAATTGTGCGTCCGTTAAAATATAATATTGATTGGCCCCAGAGGAGACTCTTTGACTTAATATGCTAGTGAAACTTTTCCTATACAGCTATGTCATCTCTCGGTAATTATTGGCACAGGATGAATCACCTTTTTATACAAAATTTGTACAATTAGACAATTGCTCCAATTTTAAGTATACATACAATTGCTAATTATCATATTAAAAAGTTTAAGCATGCAATTAAATAAAAGTGGAAATTACTCAATAATGGATTCATTCAAAACTGTGTCAAGACTTGGTGCTTTATTATTAGTTAAATAGTTTGCTTGTTTCTTCAATTATAATTGGATATCCAACTCGGGAAAGATCATCTGTCTTAAAGACCTTCGTCTTGTATGTTTATGCTCTGCTGTAATTGACAATTTTGTTTTCTTCATGATGCTTAATATTTCTTGCATTTTCATTGTATTTGAATGACTGTAATAAATCAAAGCATTTTCATATTATTTCGTTTTTCTCCAGACTCACTAGTTTACTAAGAAGCGTGATCTTTAATACGAGCATTAAATTTCTCAACATACAAATGCACTCTTTTTTCAGAATATCGATTTGCATTTTTGGAGATACATTGCATCAATGCTTCAGCGTTTCCATCAATTCTGTTTTTGTCTAAGAGTCCAGTAGTACTACCATCAAACGGTTCTACAGATTCCCCAATGTTTCGTTGGAAATCAGCAAGGGACACGGTGTTAAATTAGGTATTACATTTATGTAGCAACATTGTTAAATACGTATAACTCTTGCGATTAACTGAGGTTTTTAACGAAAAGGACAAAGAATTTTGATTTGAAATTTTTTGCAAATCAATCAACTTGACGTTTTAAATGAAGTAAAAATATTCTCATTAGTTAAAGGATGATCAATATTTCTTTGACTATTTATTATAAAACACTTTTACCCTGTCTTATCTGCATTATCTAATCTTCCATTAACAATGCGTTTACAAAAGCTCTACTATTTAATATAAGTCGAGGAGCCAAAACTGTTTATATGACCTACTTCACTGAGTTGAGAGTGAGATATAATGTATCATGTTACTGTGAAACTAGTATGTGAGATGTAAAGTAGTATGTATCCTTCTTTTGATGAGATATTAGGATAAAATGACATGTATTACCTATCACGTGACCAGGGAACTATTAAAATGAGATGTAATGTATTTTGTATTCTGTTATTCACGCGAGATGTAATGCAATCTGTATCTTTTTATAGTGAAACTATCAGAGATACGTAATGTATTCTGTATCCTCTTACAATGGAAATATTAGGATGAAATGAAATGTATAAAGTATCCTGCGACTGGGAACTATTCAAGTGAGATTTGTTGTATTCTGTATCCTCTGAATGGGGATACTATTGAAATTAGATTTATTGCATTATATATCCTGTAATTGGGGAACTGTTAAAGTGTGATATAATGTATGTTGTATCCTGTGTACCAGGGACCTTTTAAAGTGAGATGTAATACATTTTGTATCCAGTCACTTGGAAACTGTTAAAGTGAAATTTATTGTGTTGTGTACCCTATTACTGGGGAACTATTAAAATGTGTAAGTAATGTATCATGTATCTTGAACAATTAAAGTGAGATCTAATTTGTTCTGTATCATATTAACGGGAAACTATTAAAATGAAATGTAGTGTATTCTGTATGATGTGACTGGGGACTATTAAAGTGAAATATAATGTTTTCTGTAAGATGTGACAGGTAACTATTAAAGAGAAACGTAATGTATACTGTATAATGTCATTTGGAACTATTAAAGTGATAAGTAATGCATTCTGTATTATGTGACTGAACTTTTAAAGTGAAATGTAATGTAATATTTATGATGTGACTGGGAACTATTAATGTGAAATGCAATGTATTCTGCATGATATGACAGGGAACTACTAATGTAAAATGTAATGTATACTGTATGATGTGATTGGTAAATTTTTAAAGTGAAATGTAATGTATACTGTATGATGTGATTGGTAAATTTTTAAAGTGAAATGTAATGTATACTGTATGATGTGATTGGTAAATTTTTAAAGTGAAATGTAATGTATACTGTATGATGTGATTGGTAAATTTTTAAAGTGAAATCTGTATGATGTGACAGGGAACTATTAAAGTGTAATGTAATGTATACTGTGTGGAACTATATAAATAAAATGTAATGTAGTCTGTCGGATGTGACTGGGTTCTATTAAAGTGGAATGTAATGCATTATGTGACTGCTAAACTATTAAAGTGAAATGTAACGTATTTTGTATGATGTGACTAGGAACTCATGAAGTGAAGTGTAATGTATTCTGTATGATTTGACTGGTAAACTATTAAAGTGAAATGTACTGTATTTTGTCTGGGGATTATTAAATTGAAAACTATTAAAGTGAAATATAATGTTTTCTGTACTATGTGACTGGGAACTATTAAAATGAAATGTAATGTATTCTAGATGATGTGACTGGGAACTATTAAAGTAAAATGTAATGTATTTTGTTGGATGTGACTGGGAATTATTAAAGTGAAATGTAATATATTATGTATGATGTAACTGGTGAACTATTAAAGTGAAATGTAATGTATTCCGTCAGATGTGACTGGGGACCATTAAAGTGAAATGTAATGTATTATGTGACTGGTGAACTATTAAAGCAGGGGTGCAAATACTTTTTCAGCATGCGAGCTACTTATAAAATGACCAAACCAAAAATGAATCTACATACCACAAAAGTGCAAAACATATATAGGCTGATTTTAATGCTACGCAATCTATTCACACTTCCTTCGCGATCGACCGGTCGATCGCAATTGACGTGTTAGGTACCCCTGTATTAAAGTGAAATGTAATGCATTCTGTATGATATAACTGGGAGCTATCAAGGTGAGATGTAATGTATTCTGTTGGATGTGACTGGTGAACTATTAAAGTGAAATGTAATGTATTCTGTCTGATGTGACTGGGAACTATTGAAGTGAAATGTAATGTATTCTGTATGATGTAACTGGGAACTATCAAAGTTAGATGTAATGTATTATGTCGGATGTGACTGGTGAACTATTGAAGTGAAATGTAATGTATTCTGTCTGATGTGACTGGGAACTATTAAAGTGAAATGTAATGTATTATGTGACTGGTTAACTATTAAAGCAAGGGTGCAAATACTTTTTCAGCATGCGAGCTACTTATAAAATGACCAAGCCAAAAATGAATCTACCTACAACAAAAGTGCAAAACATATATAGGCTGATTTTAATGCTACGCAATCTACTCACACTTCCTTCGCGATCGACCGGTCGATCGCAATTGACGTGTTACGTACCCCTGTATTAAAGTGAAATGTAATGCATTCTGTATGATATAACTGGGAGCTATCAAGGTGAGATGTAATGTATTCTGTTGGATGTGACTGGTGAACTATTAAAGTGAAATGTAATGTATTCTGTCTGATGTGACTGGGAACTATTGAAGTGAAATGTAATGTATTCTGTATGATGTAACTGGGAAATATCAAAGTGAGATGTAATGTATTCTGTCGGATGTGACTGGTGAACTATTAAAGGGAAATGTAATATATTCTGTCTGATGTGACTGGGAACTATTAAAGTGAAATGTAATATATTCTGTCTGGTGTGACTGGGAACTATTAAAGTGAAATGTAATGTATTCTGTATGATATGACTTGAAACTACTAAAGTGAAATCTAATGTAGTCTGTATGATGTAAGTGGGAACTACTAGAGTGAAATGTAACGTATTATGTAACTAGGAACTATTAAAGTGAAATGTAACGTATTGTGTGACTAGGAACTATTAAAGTGAAATGTACTGTATTATGTGACTGGTGAACTATTGAAGTGAGTGAAATATAATGTATTCTGTATGATGTAACTCGGAACTATCGAAGGGAGATGTAATGTATTCTGTCGGATGTGACTGGTGGACTACTGCAGAAAAATGAATGCATTCTGTACGAAGTGATTGGGAACTACTAAAGTGAAATGTAATGTAGTATGTAAATGGGAACTATTAAAGTGAAATGTAATGTATTCTGTCGGATGTGACTGGTGGACTACTGCAGAAAAATGAATGCATTCTGTACAATGTGACTGGGAACTACTAAAGTGAAATGTAATGTAGTATGTGAATGGGAACTATTAAAGTGAAATGTAATGCATTATGTGAATGGAACTATTAAAGTGAAATGTAATGTATTATGTGAATGGGAACTATTAACGTGAAATGTAATGTAGTATGTGACTTGGAACTATTAAAGTGAAATGTAATGTTTTATGTGACTGGTGAACTATTGAAGTGAAATGTAATGCATTATGTGGCTGGTGAACTATTAAAGTGAAGTGTAATGTAATATGTGACTGGGAACTATTAAAGTAAAATGTAATGTATTATGCGAATGGGAACTATTAAAGTGAAATGTAATGTAGTATGTAACTGGGAACTATTAAAGTGTAATGTAATGTATTATGCGACTGGGAACTATTAATGTGAAATGTAATGTAGTATGTGACTGGGAACTATTAAAGTGAAATGTAATGTAGTATGTGACTGGTAAACTATTAAAGTGAAGTGTAATGTATTCTGCATCATATTACTGGAGAACTATTAAACTGAAATTTAATATGGTAACTTTATTAGACAAAGTTGGTTAGCAGTTTTGCACTTTAGATGAGATTATTAATCGTCATTTATAATACATTTGCTTTCCTGCTAATTCAAAATTTAATAGGGTGCTGAAAAATAATAAATTAACAAATTTATTCAAGAAAATTCCAGCAGTGGATCTGAGATATTAATTTTGACGATAACAAGAAAATCAGCATGCTTTTGAAGATATTTTTTTAGGAGTTGCAAGTCTGGATTTATTTCTACTTGACTTTTCTCGTCTAATCGCTATTTCCCCCTCTTCTCCCACATTAACTTCTATACAATTTTTCAGATTTTGATATATTCAGCCTACCGTCTCCCACCTTTGTGTCTTAAATAGATTAGCAAAAAAAAAATTGTTTTTAGCTTAAATGTTACAATATGAAAACGTTAATAATTATTTGTGTACCGTATAGTCTTTGCATTTTCATATTGGATGTTAAAGTCCACTGAACATATATCCACAGCATGTGTCGTGGATCAATTCTCTTTGATTTCGTGTATTAAAACCCGAAATTACTTATGGTAATTAATGGAACAAATACGAGAGCTCAAAAGCTTACATTTAATATTTATGCAAGAGATACAGAATTTGTATGGATTCCCCAACCCCCAAGAATAAATTGATTAAATTATATTGCATTCCTTACCACTTGTGTTCTGCAAGTAATTTTTAAATTTAATGAAACAAATATTCATGCCATTTTGAATATTTATGTTGTAAGCTATATATCGGCAACATTGCAGCATGAGAAAGTAAAAAAAAGAAAGAAAATACGTCAGACTGTCAAGATGTTGTAGACACATTTATTCATGTAAAAACAAAGAAAATACCTTGCAGAAATGAATTTTCAGATACATACATACATACATACATACATACATACATACATACATACATACATACATACATACATACATGGCGGCCAGTATACCTGGTGGAGAAAGAACCCCGGAGAATCCCGGGAAGATCCACAGATGCATGAGAAGCTACTGGCAAGCATTTTGTACCTACGTTAGCCGAGCCTGAGACCAGAAGCCACTGGGGACCGTGGCGAGATGGCAGCGATCCGGAACGATGAGCGCTTGTGACTACTAGGCCACTCCGGGCCCCAGTCTTCGTTTTGTCGTAACTCTTTAAGATTACAGTAAGATTGATCTAGAGAATGTGCAGCGAGTGAATTGCACGGTATTATTTCACCTTCAGTGCCTTAAACGTATTTTGGAACGTAACCTGCGAACCACAAAGATAAAATTTTTCCAGAGTAAACAAGAAGCCAATTTAAGCAGACTGTACTAATAGTCATACTTCACTTTTTACCTCTCGTTGAAATGTTACGTCTCATTACTCTGACCGATAATACTACAAATATTTAGTCTTTCGTACAAGATGCATTTTCCTATAAATTATTTTCCAACGCGAATTGTTCTCGAGTATTATCGCATGATTTTTATAATGAAAGTGCATGTGCCCCAGTGTTTGTAGGTGTCATACATTAAGAAAGTGCAAAATTAATACTGTCGGTAAATGTTATATGCCTATATGTAAGAAAGTGAAGCGGCCCAGCGTCTGTAGATGTCATATACATCTAAGAAAGTGCAAGTGACCACTGTTGGTAGATGGCACACATGTAAGAAAGTGCAAGTGGTTTACTGTTGGTAGATGTTATAGGCCAACATGTAAGAAAGTGCTAGTGGCATAGTGTCAGTAAACGAACATATGTAATAAAGTGCAAGTGTCCTGAGTCGGTAGATGTCAGGTCATCTAAGAATGTGCAAATGGCCCACTGTAGAATGTGCAAATGGCCCACTGTTGGTAGATATCATACATGTAAGAAAGTGCAAGTGGCCCACTGTTCGTAGATGTTATATATATATATATATATATATATATATATATATATATATATATATATATATATATATATATATATATATATATATGCAATAAACTGACGACGAACAGTACGAAACTAGTAACTAACTAGCCTAAGCGCTTTCGACTCTTAATGAGTCTTTTTCAAAGGCAAATACAAAACATAGTTACGACAAACAAATAAACACAAAAACGTTGCGTTTGTAAACCTCTACATTTCTATCTTCACATGTGTTAAAACTATAAATACAACCAGCTTGTATAGACTAGTTGCAGAAACTGAAAACATTGTATAATTCCCTAAAAGTCTACAAGCCAAAGCGACATCTATTTTTATTTTGTGTACATATGTAACGCAGATTATATCCCGGATATTTGGTTCTATACCGGTTATTCTTATAGTAAAAATTGAAGGATAAGAAGATTTAGAAAATGTTAAATTCTACTAGTGCATAGTTTTCATTTTCTAGTCTTCTTGGTTTAGACCGCTTGGTTTCAATGTTCTAAGGCGGCGTATCCAGTATGATTCCTTTTCCTTCCTGGTTTCGGAACTCCAGCTGTGGTTGTTGGCAATAGCGATAAGTATTATATCACTGAAAGTGTGGCCAGGGGAGGAGAAGTGTTCTGCGACCGGGCTTCTGTACAGCTTTTTTGTCATCCAATCAGATCTATGAAGGTTTATCCTTATGTGTAGCTTTTCAGTTTCTCCGACGTACTGAAGGCCACAGATCTTACATGTGATGAGATAAATCACATTCTCTGTTTTGCACGTTTTGTTTGGACCATGTATGTTTAGTTTTTCTTTAGTCACTGTGCTAGTGAATGTCTTGGTCTCTATCATATGTTGACAGGTTTTGCATCTTTTATCGCCACAGGGTCCAGATTGACTAGGTTGGTTTTGACTAGCGATTGTTGTTAGCTTGGCCCTGACTAGGATGTCCTTTAGGTTTTTTGGTCTCCGGTAAGCTACTACAGGTTTGTTCGGAAGTATTAGGTTTAGTATGTCTGACGATTGCACGGTTGGCCAGTGGTTTGCGATGATTTTACCTACTTTGGGATTGTCTGGGTGATAGGTCAGAATAAATGGTATCCTATCAACCTTTTCTTTCTGTCCATATCTAAGTAGGTCATCACGGTTTGTTTGTTTGGCCCTTTGGATTGCCTCCGCAATCAGGTCTTTGTCGTAGCCTCGGTAAATTAAATGTTTAGCCAGCTCTTCAGACCTTTCTATGAATCTTTCATCGTCGGAGCAAATTCTGCGTATCCTCAGTGCCTGGCTATATGGAATGTTCTTAATGCAGTGTTTTGGATGACAGCTGGTTGGGAGAAGATACTGGTGTTTGTCGGTTGGTTTCGAGTAGATGTCTGTGTGTAATTTGTTTTCCACCAGTCTGGTTGTTGTGTCCAGGAAAACATGGTTTGAGTTGGAAATTTCTGCCGTGAATTTTATTGAAGGATGGAAGTTGTTTGCCTTTGAAATGAAGTCATCCAGACTTTCTCTTCCATACTGCCACTTCATTTCTATATCATCGATAAAGCGTACCCACTGGTATGGTGTACGCTCAACCGATGCTAAGAGCTTTCCCTCAAGTTTTCCCATGAAAATGTTAGCATACGAAGGGGCCATTTTAGTACCCATTGCAGTTCCATTGATTTGTAGGTAGTTTTCTTCATTAAATTCAAAGTTGTTGAGTTTTAGGACAAGCTCCAGGAGTTGGATTAAGAAGTGTGTGGGTGGATTGTTTACAGTTCTTGTTTCCCATGCTTCGCTGCATGCCTGTAACCCTTCGTTGTGCGGTATGTTGGTGTACAAAGATGTGACGTCTAAGGAAGCAAGTAATGTATCTGGCAGTAATGGTTCACTAGCTTTGCTTTTTATGAGATAATCTGTCGTGTCTTGAAGATATGATGGTAATTTGTGGACATGTGGTCTCATAAAATGATCTAAATATTCTGATATCCTTTCTGTGGGGTGTCCGTTACCTGAGATTATAGGTCTGCCAGGGTTTCCTTGTTTGTGGATTTTGGGTAGAAGATAAAATCTACCTGCTCTTGGGTTTTCTGGGCTTAAGTAGTTTTTGGTTTGCTGGTCTATGTGTACGCTTTGGTACGCCTCGTCAATAACATTAGTGATGATTTTTGCATATTCCAGCGTTGGATCATGGTCCAGTTTTTGGTAGAACCTAGCGTCACTTAGTTGTCTACTTGCTTCACTAATGTAGTCTTCCCTATTCATAACGACAACAGCGGAACCCTTATCTGCAGGCTTAATTATTATGTCTGTTCTGCTTTTCAGTGAGTGCAGGGCATCTGTTTCTTCTTTTGTCAAATTAGAATATTTGTTAGTATGGTTGATATGTCTGGAAATATCGTTTTCAACAGAGTTGATAAAGGCTTCCAGATTCGGAATTGAACTTTTTGGTGGGGTCCAGTTACTTTTCTTTCTAAATGTGGGTTGGTCGCAGCTTATATTTTCCTTTGATTTGCTTGGTGGTTGCAAGGCAAAATGGGCTTTGAGTCTTAGTCGGCGGATGAATTCTTCGGTGTCATTCTTAAGCTTCCCTCTGTCGTATGTTTTAGGACGGGGACAGAAACTCAAACCTTTCGATAAAAGTTTTGAGTTTCTGTCCCCGTCCTAAAACATACGACAGAGGGAAGCTTAAGAATGACACCGAAGAATTCATCCGCCGACTAAGACTCAAAGCCCATTTTGCCTTGCAACCACCAAGCAAATCAAAGGAAAATATAAGCTGCGACCAACCCACATTTAGAAAGAAAAGTAACTGGACCCCACCAAAAAGTTCAATTCCGAATCTGGAAGCCTTTATCAACTCGGTTGAAAACGATATTTCCAGACATATCAACCATACTAACAAATATTCTAATTTGACAAAAGAAGAAACAGATGCCCTGCACTCACTGAAAAGCAGAACAGACATAATAATTAAGCCTGCAGATAAGGGTTCCGCTGTTGTCGTTATGAATAGGGAAGACTACATTAGTGAAGCAAGTAGACAACTAAGTGACGCTAGGTTCTACCAAAAACTGGACCATGATCCAACGCTGGAATATGCAAAAATCATCACTAATGTTATTGACGAGGCGTACCAAAGCGGACACATAGACCAGCAAACCAAAAACTACTTAAGCCCAGAAAACCCAAGAGCAGGTAGATTTTATCTTCTACCCAAAACCCACAAACAAGGAAACCCTGGCAGACCTATAATCTCAGGTAACGGGCACCCCACAGAAAGGATATCAGAATATTTAGATCATTTTATGAGACCACATGTCCACAAATTACCATCATATCTTCAAGACACGACAGATTATCTCATAAAAAGCAAAGCTAGTGAACCATTACTGCCAGATACATTACTTGCTTCCTTAGACGTCACATCTTTGTACACCAACATACCGCACAACGAAGGGTTACAGGCATGCAGCGAAGCATGGGAAACAAGAACTGTAAACAATCCACCCACACACTTCTTAATCCAACTCCTGGAGCTTGTCCTAAAACTCAACAACTTTGAATTTAATGAAGAAAACTACCTACAAATCAATGGAACTGCAATGGGTACTAAAATGGCCCCTTCGTATGCTAACATTTTCATGGGAAAACTTGAGGGAAAGCTCTTAGCATCGGTTGAGCGTACACCATACCAGTGGGTACGCTTTATCGATGATATAGAAATGAAGTGGCAGTATGGAAGAGAAAGTCTGGATGACTTCATTTCAAAGGCAAACAACTTCCATCCTTCAATAAAATTCACGGCAGAAATTTCCAACTCAAACCATGTTTTCCTGGACACAACAACCAGACTGGTGGAAAACAAATTACACACAGACATCTACTCGAAACCAACCGACAAACACCAGTATCTTCTCCCAACCAGCTGTCATCCAAAACACTGCATTAAGAACATTCCATATAGCCAGGCACTGAGGATACGCAGAATTTGCTCCGACGATGAAAGATTCATAGAAAGGTCTGAAGAGCTGGCTAAACATTTAATTTACCGAGGCTACGACAAAGACCTGATTGCGGAGGCAATCCAAAGGGCCAAACAAACAAACCGTGATGACCTACTTAGATATGGACAGAAAGAAAAGGTTGATAGGATACCATTTATTCTGACCTATCACCCAGACAATCCCAAAGTAGGTAAAATCATCGCAAACCACTGGCCAACCGTGCAATCGTCAGACATACTAAACCTAATACTTCCGAACAAACCTGTAGTAGCTTACCGGAGACCAAAAAACCTAAAGGACATCCTAGTCAGGGCCAAGCTAACAACAATCGCTAGTCAAAACCAACCTAGTCAATCTGGACCCTGTGGCGATAAAAGATGCAAAACCTGTCAACATATGATAGAGACCAAGACATTCACTAGCACAGTGACTAAAGAAAAACTAAACATACATGGTCCAAACAAAACGTGCAAAACAGAGAATGTGATTTATCTCATCACATGTAAGATCTGTGGCCTTCAGTACGTCGGAGAAACTGAAAAGCTACACATAAGGATAAACCTTCATAGATCTGATTGGATGACAAAAAAGCTGTACAGAAGCCCGGTCGCAGAACACTTCTCCTCCCCTGGCCACACTTTCAGTGATATAATACTTATCGCTATTGCCAACAACCACAGCTGGAGTTCCGAAACCAGGAAGGAAAAGGAATCATACTGGATACGCCGCCTTAGAACATTGAAACCAAGCGGTCTAAACCAAGAAGACTAGAAAATGAAAACTATGCACTAGTAGAATTTAACATTTTCTAAATCTTCTTATCCTTCAATTTTTACTATAAGAATAACCGGTATAGAACCAAATATCCGGGATATAATCTGCGTTACATATGTACACAAAATAAAAATAGATGTCGCTTTGGCTTGTAGACTTTTAGGGAATTATACAACGTTTTCAGTTTCCGCAACTAGTCTATACAAGCTGGTTGTATTTATAGTTTTAACACATGTGAAGATAGAAATGTAGAGGTTTACAAACGCAACGTTTTTGTGTTTATTTGTTTGTCGTAACTATGTTTTGTATTTGCCTTTGAAAAAGACTCATTAAGAGTCGAAAGCGCTTAGGCTAGTTAGTTACTAGTTTCGTACTGTTCGTCGTCAGTTTATTGCATCTATTTTAATTAATCCCTGACAGACGTGATCCCTTGGTGGATCCAGTACGCTTGAGAGGGTTGTTATTCGCCATATGATTTGTATTCTTTATATATATATATATATATATATATATATATATATATATATATATATATATATATATATATATATATATATATATAAGAAAGATCAAGTGATCTATTGTCGGTTGATGTCATATACAAATAAGAACAACGTGCAAGTAGCATAGTGTTGGTAGATATCATGCATTACAAAAAGTGCATAAGTCCCACTGTTGGTAAATGTTATAGGCCTGCATATAAGAAAGTGCAAGCGGCCTAGTGTTGGTAGATGTCATATACATGTAAACAAATTGCTAATGACCCACTTTTGGTAAATGTTATAGGCCTGCATTTAAGAAAGGACAATGTCATATACGTGTAAAAACATGCAAATGGCTCAGTGTACATGTATTTACGAAAAATTCCAAACTGTTCCCCCTGCATATTAAAGCGATTTCCAGGTTGCTTCAATAAAACCTTATTAAGTGTGTAGCATGCAAAGCTAAGAGTACTGATAATATTTTCATTATTAATCCATATATATTTTCCCAAATATATTAGAGATTTTACAAAATGCTCGCACATGCTAGATAATTTTAGTTTTATATGACAATTCTGATACTATCATGTTTGATCAACGAGGCGAAATTGTTTGCTATTGAAGAATTCTCATAAAAGAGGGTAAACTAGACTGCTATACAAAGCAGTAATGTTTTCTGTCAACAAATGCTTCACCGTAACATGACAAACAGGACACAGTCTGAAAGCAAATTCCTTTTGTCGTCTTCACTAATTTTCATTTGGTTTCACACCAAAGATCAAAAAGAAAATACGGCTTCAAAGTAGTTGCCATTATGTAAAATGTAGCTCAATCTTTCGTAAAACCATTAGGTTAGCTTACACAAACTGCATTATGCGATTTTCTTATTGAACACATAACAGTCCCTTAAAATGTTTGTATGTATGGGGCATGGCGTAGTTAGGTGTGTGTGGAGAGAGAGAGAGAGAGAGAGAGAGAGAGAGAGAGAGAGAGAGAGAGAGAGAGAGAGAGAGAGAGAGAGAGAGAGAGATGTGAAGCAAATTATAACATCATTGCTTTGTAACGGAAGGCATATTACTGAAGTGAAATTAGTTTTTTTTTTAATTAAGGAGATAAATAAAAGGAACTGCTATCTCATTTAAATGTATTAAGTTATATCTGATCACGCATGTTCGAAAGGACAGACACATTCTGGAATACAACTTAAGCATACTGACTGAGTCTTTCATTCCATTTAGCCATATATTATTTTGTTCATTCTGTTTTTTTAACGATTATGCTAAGATTGCGGGTGGTTAGAGCGTCCGCCTCGAATGCGGGAGGTCATGAGTTCGATCCAAAGTCGAAACATATCAAAGACGTAAAAGTGGTACAAGTATCTGTCTCGTTTGGCGCTCAGCATTAAGAAGTTAGTGCTAATGATAGGCGTCCCGGTGTTAGGATAAGGTGACTGGGTGTGACATAATGCCACATGTCTACAGCATGATGACCCAGTGCGAGACATCGCTATAAGCTGCCACACCGCATACATCGTATCGATATGACTAACATTGTTAAAGCTACGTTAAAAATCCAAATCAAACACACACGCGCGCGCGCGAAATTTGCAGTCTTTTAGGAGAAACGTGTGCATTTATACATTTTAAACGGGATAAATGTGTGACTTATTGCGAGGCACCCTGTTGAAAAGAAACAGCAGACTTTTCCCAAGAATTATATTCTACAGACGCCATTGTTGTCCTATCTTTATTATCATCAAGAAAGTAAGGGATATATAACAAAGGTCAAGAATATAATATATACATGTACCTTCAGATAAGTAAAAGGTCAAGATTATAATATATACATGTACCTTCAGGTAAGTAAAAGAAACACTGGAATAATAAAATAATTTTTTTTTCAAGTGGCTTATGATGAATATAAAACGTTTAATCACGCTCACTTAAGTTCCGAACAAGCAAGTAAAGTACATATTTAGAGGGGGCGCATGTTTATGTTCTAATAAAATTTCCTGACATGAAATAAGATTTGGCGTTTGAAGAGATTAAAACGTGCTGATTCCCTACAGCAATCCTTGTGAATAAATTCTTATACGTTCCCATTATGGAAGCTAGTAAACGACACTATCATTAAATAAACGATCCGCATAAAATCGTAACAGTTTCTTTCGGAATGTGTTACCAGTTTCAGCATGGCTCAGAATTAATGGCACGATTGTATGTCTAAAACATTCAGTTGAAACACTCAGAACAGTCAAATGCAATACCAATAAAAAAATAATTCATTGTTACTCTGATAATTGCGAAAATAATTAGCCGTCCCCAGCGCCGGATTAAGCACCGTGGAGGCCCATAGACAGTCAAACTTTTGGGGCTCCATGCCCCTAGTCGGCCTGGTGCCCACTAGAAGTGAAGTAGAACGCTTTCGTGCCTTCTCTCTTTCATCGACATTTTATCTAGGCCCTATCAATTTTATTTATAATTATTTAATTTAATTTAACTTAACTACTAGACTAACTTGAAAACATTATTGTATGACGTCAGCGTCGTCACTCGCCTCTATTCTTAACAAGAAGTAAGTAAAAAAATTCTTTCGTCACGGTCTCATGGGGCCCCTAAAAGTCGCGGGGCCCATAGGCAGTTGCCTACTCTGCCTAATGGGTAATCCGGGACTGGCCGTCACTCTAGGTGAGACGCGCGCGCTCTCGCATGTGGGAATTATTCTGACGAAATATTCTTGAAAGTCTCATATCTTCGAATCTAAAGCGGGTCACTGAGTTTTAACATATTTTAAACACTGTTGAACCCGTTCGTCATCTTGGAACAGTATTATGAATTTAATTTAAACATTACCAAAGAAGTGAAGGGGACTCCCAAACTTTGTTAAAACAGTATGGCCACTTTAGGTATATCAAGGCAAGTCTTGTCAATTTGATCATGTGATAAAGCATTTTGATACTAAAGACGACGGGGAAGTCGATAAAGTGTACCATGTCAGCTTGCATGCCGTAAGTGTATTATGAGCGTATTTCTAGACATATGTCAACGGGAACTAAGGCTTAGTAAGACGTGTATTTTAAGGCCTAAATCGGATGGTGCGAATTTTCTCACATTTACCTGTTTCTACTTATTAGTTGGAAGCATTCTTTTGGATAAAATTCAATATTTCAGCAGTGACAATCTGGCAAAGACACAGTTATATTTTCCCTTCAATAAATTCTTCTTGTCACTCGTTCTGAAAAGTTCCTCATTCAATGGTTCAATGGTCTTAAATGTTCACTGCTGGCATAAGCTCACATCAAAGTAAATGTAATATACCTGACCATTACAACCGATCTGTTTCATTACGATTGGCCAAAACGCTATAAATAAAGCAGTTGTAGTAACACGTACACCCGAACGGATTATATATATATATATATATATATATATATATATATATATATATATATATATATATATATATATATATATATATATATATATATATATATATACATGCAATCAATCCCTGACACACGTGATCCCTTGGTGGATCCAGTACGCTTGAAAGGGTTGTTATTCGTCATACGATTTGTAAGCTACTACAGGTTTGTTCGGAAGTAGCTTACCGGAGACCAAAAAACCTAAAGGACATCCTAGTCAGGGCAAAGCTAACGCCAATCGCTAGTCAAAACCAACCTAGTCAATCTGGACCCTGTGGCGATAAAAGATGCAAAACCTGTCAACATATGATAGAGATCCAGACATTCGCTAGCACTGTGACTAAAGAAAAACTAAACATACATGGTCCAAACAAAACGTGCAAAACAGAGAATGTGATTTATCTCATCACATGTAAGATCTGTGGCCTTCAGTACGTCGGAGAAACTGAAAAGCTACACAAAAGGATAAACCTTCATAGATCTGATTGGATGACAAAAAAGCTGTACAGAAGCCCGGTCGCAGAACACTTCTCCTCCCCTGGCCTCACTTTCAGTGATATAATACTTATCGCTATTGCTAACAACCACAGCTGGAGTTCCGAAACCAGGAAGGAAAAGGAATCATACTGGATATGCCGCCTTAGAACATTGAAACCAAGCGGTCTAAACCAAGAAGACTAGAATATGAAAACTATGCACTAGTAAAATTTAACATTTTCTAGTCTTCTTATTATCCTTCAATTTTTACTATAAGAATAACCGGTATAGAATCAAATATCCGGGATATAATCTGCGTTACATATGTACAAAAAGTAAAAATAGATGTCGCTTTGGCTTGTAGACTTTTAGGGAATTATACAACGTTTTCAGTTTCCGCATCTAGTCTATACAAGCTGGTTGTATTTATAGCTTTAGCACATGTGAAGACAGCCATGTAGAGGTTTACAAACACAACGTTTTTGTGTTTATTTGTTTATCGTATATATGTTTTGTATTTGCCTTTGAAAAGACTCATTAAGAGTCGAAAGCGCTTAGGCTAGTTACTAGTTTCGTACTGTTCGTCGTCAGTTTATTGCATCTACATAAATATACACTACATATATACACTATATATATGTATATGTATGTATGTATATATATATATATATATATATATATATATATATATATATATATATATATATATATATATATATATATATATATATATATATATATATATTTATATATACACTACATACATACATATATATTCAGTGTGTATATATACAGTGTATATATATATATATATATATATATATATATATATATATATATATATATATATATATATATATATATATATATATATATGTATGTATATATATATATATATATATATATATATATATATATATATATATATATATATATATATATATATATATTGCGATAAGTATTTTTTATTATAGATAGTGGGAGACTTACCTTTAGTGGACGATTCTGCAGTATATATTGTATTCCTTATGAAAAGTTATGATAGCTTTTCGAGTTCTAACTTAAGCATCTAGTAATCCTAGGTCGTAGGGTCGCACCTGGAATATTGTCACTGCAGTTACCATGGATACACATAACCACCCTTGTTTGCCATTTTGTTGGTTTCATATGTTAGATACTTACGTTGCTCTTCTTCCTCCGTCTTCTGATTTCTCTCCTTAAAAAAAAGGAACTGAAGCAGATACCGCGTTTATAGTGTCGTAACTGTAGTGGGTCTAAAAAAGCAACAGTTTTGATAAATGGATTTAAAAATGAGGTAGACGACATATACTTCATCAGTATTTAACCTATTAGTACATGTTTGACGCATATTCGTCTCGTCAGCTCTCGTCTGCGATAAAATCAACAACGGCGGTCTCGTACATGGCAAATAGTGGTCAGTTTGTGTTCTTATTTATTTCTCTTTTGTCAAGCCGACTTTAAGTGTCTATCTATTATTAATTGACTAAATGAAGTGCAGGTTTTCAGAAGTGCTCCAAAAACGTGGGCGTGACTGAACAGTAGGTGGAATTTCATTGGAGCTGTGTTCCAATCATGGATGCAGGCTAATTTGCAGCGAACAACTGGTATTTAAACCTATTCACAACGATGTGTACTGAAAGAGAACTGACATATTGCTTTAAAATGAGCTATCCTAAATTTTCTTTAAATATCTTTAAAATTCGTCTACAAAGTCTTAGTATCAAATAAAATAATGGCGAGCACTGTAGGTACTCGTATCACTCAATCTACCTCTCAGAGGTCATAGCATTATTCAAGCCGTACGAATACGTAAAGTTAGTAGTCGACCACTTTTAATGTACTTAAAAAGTTCAAAGATAAATAACATAAAAGAATTGTAAATTTCTGTAAATGTGCACTCTTGTTTTAATTTGAGATTTCAAGATGATCATATTTTATTGATTTATATTTTAGTGTGAAAGGATGTAGTGACGCATCCTATGAATGGGAGGGAGTTATATTTTTCTGCTTTAATATAGGTAACCTTTTAATATGAACGCCTTACTTTTGTGTTTTCTGTTATAATGTTTGCACCCTATGAATGCGAACGACTATATTTTTTTTGTTTTGTTTTAATGAATTGACCCTATGAATGGGAATAGTTTATTTATGTGTTTTCTTTCGTAATTTAGGTACAATATGAATGCAAAGAACTTATTTTGTGTTTTCTGTTTAATATAGGTACCCTATAATGGCAATACAATTTTGGGTTGACTGGTTTCTCTATTTCTGTGCATCGTTTATTTAGTGTTTAGAAATATATGTAGTGAGTCGACTTTTGTAAAACGTTTGAAAGAATCTATAAGACGACCAGTGCACGCAAGGTTGTTAACGGTACATATCGGGCAGACATATTTTAATCGTCGGATCCGTATTTCAAACGCACTATTAATTTATTCTAAGAATCATATTTATTTTTAAAAAAGAAAGAAAAGAAAACCTTTTATTTCAGTTTTCAGCGTGTGTTTTGTCTATATGCCGCAAAAAATAGTCGTTGTTCTGGAATGATGTCTCGTATAAATACTGGTCTTAGGTCAAGAAGATAGTGCCATTTTTAACATTAAAATTAGGGAATTCGAAAGAGTGGACAAATTTCTTCAAACAGCATAACACATTTACTTAGGTCTTCTCCAGATGTATCCTTAAATAAATAAATAAATAAATAAATAAATAAATAAATAAATAAATAAATAAATAAATAAATAAATAAATAAACTGTTGCCCAAGAATTAATCTTACAGCAAAACAGATTTAATAGAATGCGAGCTTAACACCTAAATAGTTAACACTTTAACACTTGTATACCTTATTTATTATTAAACGCGAGAATCCCACATGTAGGTATTACGGTAACGCAACCAATAATTATAAACAAAACTCGTAAATAAGTCATTTTATATGCTAGGTTAGATTTTACACACTTTCGTGCATGATAATAGTAGCAGAGCTAGCAAACAATTGATAAATATACACAGCAGGAATTGATGTGGAACTTTGAAGAGCTGATAACGCTTGATTTACGACATATCCAGAGATTGTCTACATACGACAATAATGTTTTTGCCAAAAGAGAGAATAATTATAGGGAATTAGCCTGGAGTTCAACTCTAGAAATATATCGCAATTGATTTGCCATTTTTCCAGTTGATGTGATGCTTTAAAACATATACAAAAGATTTAAAGAATTGTAACACATCTTTCTGACCTAGATGAATAGAGTAAAACACATTAAAGGAAAACATTTTATTTCTATATCTATAAAAATATGTTGTGTTTATGTCTCCCCATAATATTACTAATTTGTATAATACCCTAATACACATCTGGATTGCTTACATTTATTGTAAACTTGCAAACGATAGAAGCTATTAACAACTTGGTTTTAAAAAATAAACCTATATTATTTTCAGTGATGTGAATTTAAATTTTGATGCTAACAACAATACGTGACCACTTTAAACCAAGATCAAATTACTATGAAAATGATATTGTTATTATTAATGTATCAATTCCAACGAAATAATTCAAAAACGTAACTGAAACAAGAACTTGCCTAACCTTTCAACCTTTTTAATACGAACTTCATCTTATCTCCTAAATCTCCTAAATCAAATTTCATTTTGATCAGCTGATGTGCGTATAAATATCGCAGTTTTATGAATGAAGCGCGTGAAGCAACTCATTTTCACTACGATCACCTCCAGTAACACGAATTCTGCGACACATATGGACAGAAAACCTAAATATATAAGAGTTTGAGTTACTGTCTAATTGTCAAATGGGAATGACAGCATTATTTGACATTTATTTATTTATTTCAACAAGTGTTGGAACATATTTGTTACAGTGAATATTACTCACTTCCTTTTACGTGTCACCTTAAGGAAAAAGTAGTTCCAACATCGTTTGAGAGTGTGACAGTATGAAATAAATAAAAAAAACCCCTCAGTATCGTTTTCCTGCTTCAGTGAAATGAAACTTAACTTTCTGGATCTTTCTTGAGCAAAAAATTGATAGGTATATAGTACATTATTTTTCTAGGTTAGGATCGGGAAGATGTAATACGTAAGCACATCATTAGTGATATATATTAGGCTGTCGTACACCATCAAGTCATTTTTGTTCTTTGTTTTCTTATTGTCTTACTTATCTCACGCAATTCTCATAACTGTCCCAGGTGATCCCAGTTATATAATATACATGATGACATTATTATTCACCAAGTGCGTATGCTTGCTTTAAACTGGTCTATTTATGTCCTACGTTGGTCTTTGACATCGAAAATTTAATTAGTATCTTATTTCAGATCTGAGACGTATTGCAGAATGAAGACTCGAGCTTTGCATAATATTGGTTTCTCATGAGAGAAAGAAACAGAAATACCACGAACTTGCCCAGCTACTAAAACGTGTTGTTGAGCAACGAATATAATTAGGGCAATAGCAAACATTCGTCAGTCAGCATTCTTCTCTTTTTCCTTTTCCAGCTTGTTGCTCTATTGAGAAATAGTTCTCAACATTTGCTACATTTTGTGATCCAATTTCGGTTTCTTAGAGAAAAGAAATAAACCCAAAGCCGGAAGTGCATCTCTATTCGAGCAAATATACTGGAATCTTAGTAGAGTCGAAATAAACACTTACTCGAAACTTAGATTGCTGATGCAAGAATATGATCATGTTACATGTTGTCTAGCATGGAGATAACCAGTCTAAAATAGATTCATTTCAGCTGATGATCATTGAAATGTAGGGAAAAGGTACACAGTCTAAAACAGATTAGTTCAAGCTGACGACTATTACAATTCAGGAAAAGGAATACACAGTCAAAACAAGATTCATTTCAGCTGATGATTATTGAAATGTAGGAAAAGGTACACAGTCTAAAACAGATTAGTTCAAGCTGATGGCTATTACAATTCAGGAAAAAGAATACACAGTCAAAACTAGATTCATTTCAGCTGATGATCATTGAAATGTAGGGAAAAGGTACACAGTCTAAAACAGATTAGTTCAAGCTGACGACTATTACAATTCAGGAAAAGGATTACACAGTCAAAACTAGATTCATTTCAGCTGATGATTATTGAAATGTAGGAAAAGGTACACAGTCTAAAACAGATTAGTTCAAGCGGATGACTATTACAATTCAGGAAAACGAATACACAGTCAAAACTAGATTCATTTCAGCTGATGATTATTAAAATCTATATAAAATGCAAGTGTAAAAACATAGTTTTATATTAGTGATGATTATTGACATCCAGAACAATAAGAAGATCAAATAAAATAATAGTCTTAAGAAAATCCTTAGCTTGTTTTGTAATCATCACCAATCAAGAAAGGGGCCCCGAGTTGTCGAGTGGTCTAAAGCGCTGTCTGTTACGGATCACTGCCATCTCACCTCTGTCTGCGTCTTTTCGAGTCTAGGATTCGGCTAATGTAGATATGTGACAAAGCTTGTCAGTAGCTTCTCGTGGGTCGGTGGTTCTTTCCGGTGTTTTCCCGGTTTCTTCCTCCACCATTAATACTGGACGCCATGAATAGCCTATCGTGTGCTGAAAAATGGCGTTAAGCCCAACAACAACAACCAATCAAGAAAGGAAGACATTCACATTGTCATCGTAATGGATGAAAATGCGACATTAAAACTAGAAAGACAATGAAAATATGTCAATATGTGCCTGGTCTCCTCCGTAACAGTTCTTATAAGGCATCAATATAGTATTCATAAAACAAGCAGACAATTCAAAGCATTCCTGACAAACCTGTTGTACTGAATCAAATCTTTTTTCCTCTTTCATCCCAGTATTACATGACAGAACACACTATAGCCTTACGCATTCCATTTTCATTTATCATGCGAAAAGAAAATGAGAAGATCGGAGATCCATTTATTTCTAGGTATGTGTTTGAATAAAAGAAATCGTACGTTTTGTACGAACAGGGATTGATCATCCATGTTTGTTGTCTGCACGTGTTGATTAGTGTCCGATGGAATAGTTACAAGTGTCTTCACCAAGTGCTTCGATACACTTTCACACACCAAACCGTGTGCTATTTATTGTGAATACTATAAAAATATCGATCACTGGAAACTTATGTTATACATAAGTCTTTAGCAGCTGAAGTAGCGTCATTTGAAAACATACCTTCCGCTTTTAACGTTTGATTTTCACTATTTGAAACAAATAATTTGAACAAGAAGTCCTGCAATTGTAGTCTTATTTGAAATACTGTAGAATTTATGACAAGTGCATTGTCACAGTTACGGTTAATCTGACGAGAGATCACAAGTGCACGTTCACAGTTATAGTCGATCTGACAAGAGAGATCACAAGTGCATCGTCAGTTACAGTCAATCTGACAAGAGAGATCACAAGTGCACCGTCAGTTACAGTCAATCTGACAAGAGAGATCACGAGTGCACCGTCACAGTTACAGTCAATATGACAACTGCAAGAGAGTCCATCTTAGCTTTGAACGTTTGTTTTCTTACCTGATCTATGTGGTTGCAAAGAATGTCACATTGAAACGTTTAGCAAGTTTTTCACCTTTATCTGTGTTTTCCTTCTGGCTAACTTCGAGAGAGAACAAAAATCAGAGTAACCAATGACCTACATAATGGTGATTTTTTTCTTCCCGCAGTTAATAGACAATTCAGTTAGTACACCATGAATCCGTCTTTTCGCCTGTAACTTTAACATGCATAAATGAATAACAAAAAAGTGGAGGAAACATAACGCCAAGATGTGGTAAACTTTTGTTAAGTATATCTGCCTTTTGTCGTTCTTCAAATGATTCAGAAAGTTGAGGTTTGACAATTTACACCTACAAAGAAAGAACCATGTTCCGCGTCCAGTGAAGTATTTATACACTGGCAGGCGAATCGTATCCAACTCCCGCGGATTTTAATTTGAGCTAACGACGAGGAAAATACATGCTAGTAAATGGCATTCAAGTTTTAAATTACTCGACAGTAAACAAAACTCTGTTTCAAATAGATGGAGGTTCTATGTCATTTTGAGCAACTGATGTACAGACAAAGGATACTATATGAAAATAAATGACAAAAACAGCACCAATAATTAATGACAATATTGAGCTAGAAAAACATGAAAATCATGATTATTTAAAGAGTACAAGAAATTTAATCTTATTCCTCATTTCTTTATTTTTCTTCTCGTTCGGTAAGATGTGGAAGATTCTGAGAACAGTTCATGCAAAGACGGAGACAAGGAGGGCACACAGTAGGGAACAGGTCCCGACCTAATTCACGCATAATTAGATCCGATTTTAATCTGCATACTTAATTCGTTCTAAATGTTGTTAAATGTTACATAAATCTGTTGGAGTTAATTGATTAATTTTGGAATGAATGAAGGAATGAATGAATGATGGGTATAAAGTAATGTATACAAATTGACAGCTTAAACGAAGTGGCGATTTCTAGCACCATTGATTTTAGAATAGTTTTTATTCTGAATCAAGAAGATCTGTGTCTGTCTGTCTGTCTGTCTGTCTGTCTGTCTGTCTGTCTGTCTGTCTGTCTGTATGTATGTATGTATGTATGTATGTATGTATGTATGTATGTATGTATGTATGTATGTATGTATGTATGTATGTATGTATGTGTTTGTGTGTGTGTTTGTGTATGTATGTATGTATGTATGTATGTATGTATGTATGTATGTATGTATGTATGTATGTATGTATGTATGTATGTATGTATGTATGTATGTATTATGTATGTATGTATGTATGTATTTAGGTAGGTAGGTAGGTAGGTAGGTAGGTAGGTAGGTAGGTAGGTAGGTAGGTATGTAGGTATGTATGTAAGTCTCAATTTAATTTTGGAGGATAGAGCAACTAGTAAAATTAGAATACTACGAAATAAACATGACTGTGATATTTGTATCGCTTATAGAGTGATAAATGCGGAGGAGGAGAACGCAACAAGTTTAGAGAAGAGGACGGTACTTTGGGAGATTGACGTGCTAATCAGATACAAGGGTCTCTGATGAAACTAATTAGCATTTATAAAATAAATAATTTTTTTTAAAAAATCATTTACTGTAATCTTTTTGGCCGTAATTAGATCGATGACATTTTAAACGTTAATTTATAATCTTTATCTCCTGTAAGGCAGAGGGAATAAATTTTCTGAATATTAGCATTATATTTTATTGCTGAATATGCTTCATACTTGTCAAGTCAGCACCGTCTCCAATGCTGTTGTCTACATTAGGTAGTTTGACAGATATGAATGTGAGTGGCATATACGAATGGGAACGGCAAGTAATAGCGGTAATGGCAAATATGAATGTTAATGACATACGTAAATGGTAATGAGAAATATGAAATGGGACGATAAATATGAATGGAAATGGCAATTATGACTGGCAATGACATAAATGAACTAGAATGGCATATATGAATGGGAATGATATATGAATGGGAATGGCAAGCATGAATGGAAATGGCAAATACGAATGTGAATGGCAAATATGAATAGAATTGGCAAATTGAAAGAGAACGGCATATATGAATGGGAATGGTTATATGATCGGAAATTGCAAATACGAACTGAAATGGCAAATACAAAGTAAATTGCAAGTATTAACGGTAATGGCAAATTTGAATGGCAATGACATATATGCTGGTAATGATAATATGAATGAAAATGGCAAATATAAATGGTAATGACATGAACTAAAATTGCCATGTATGAAAGAGAGTGACATATACGAATGGGAATGGAAAGTATGAATGGGAATGGCAAAAATGAATAAAAATGGCTAGCTTGACTGAAAATGATATATGAATAGGAATGGCATATAATAATAGAATGGCAAGTATGAATGAGAATGACATACATTAATGGGAATAGTATATTTGATCGGAAATTGCAAATACGAGTTAGAATGGCAAATACGAATGGGAATGGCAATTATGACCGGTAATATCAAATATGAATGGTAATGAAAAAATTAATAAGAATGGCAAATATGAATGGAAATAGTAAATATGAATCGTAATGACATATATGAACTAGAATGGCATATATGAATGGGAATGACATATGAATGGGAATGGTAAGTATGAATGGGAATGGCAAATATGAAAAGAAATGGCAAGTTTGAATGAGAATTACATATGAATGAGAATGGCATATATGAATTTCAATGATATATATGATGGGAAATTGCAAGTATGAATTGGAATGGCAAATAAGATTGGGAATGTCATTTATGAATAAGAATGGCATAAATGAATGAGAATGAATTTGAATGACAGATGAATATGAATGGTAAATAATGAATGAGCATGGCATATATGAATAGGAATGGTAAATATGAATGGGAATGGCATATATGAATGAGAATGGCATATATGAATGCGGATGGTAAGTATGAATGAGAATGACATGTGAATGTGAATGGCAATCATGAATGGCAATGAGATATATATGAATGGTGATGTCAATTAGGAATGGGAATGACAAGTTTGAATGGTAATGATATATATGAATGGGAATGGCAAATATTAATGGGAATGGCATATTTTGCGCTTTAGAACCTTGGTTCTATCACTTAAGCTTCTATCATTGCGTTTCACCGTCAGACCACTTCACTGCCGATTGTCGATTGCGTCACACTTCCGGTGCTCTTGAGACCACAGATAACCATCCTCCTCCTGTTTAGTGGAAGTGCTGAATCGCTGCAGTTTATTCCCATCATCTACAGCGAACATTATGTTGGTTCCCTGCTTCGTATGATCCCTGCTATGAACTAACTCATCTGCACGACTAGACATTTGGGAGAGGGATTTTACTAGTTACTTGCCTATGATTCTGGTTTGCGACTTTTGGTGTTCCGATTGGGTTTACCTGGTCATGTAGCATTTCACAAGCGCATAATAATACTCAAAAAAGTATGGACAAATTTCTTTGACATGACGATACAAACATTTACTTATGACAGAAAAATTACAATTTTTCGTTTAAAATGTATAAAGTTTAGTTTATGCTAAAATGCACAGAGGTGGGGTGGCAAGATCTGTGGTTATTTCTGAGAAAAGGCGGATATCTAAAAAACGAGACGTATTTACCTATTTACTGCCGTATTAATCACATTCTCAATACTAAAGTATTCACTAAACAAAATATTGACAGTTAAATGTACATCTACGAAATATACGTAAATAAATCATAAATAAATATATTCATTTAATGGAAACACAAATGCTGAATCAAGTGGCCGAGAGAAAACAGATTAACCGAGTTTACTATCAGCTTTTTAAATGAATATAAGCTCATAACTATATAATTAAAAAGGCAAACGAAAACAAGAAGAAAAAATATAATAACCAACTTGCAAAATAGAAGGAAAAGGCGAACGAGTTCTTTTTTTCCCTAGAGAATCACTACTTGAGAAAAGGTTATATCCAAAGCAGATATTTATGGATGTCCAAGTTTCTCTACGCTAATCTATCACGAAATACAGTTATATCATGTTGTTTCATCCAGTAGAAACTATTCACTAGAAGATGAGAAGATAGCACTTCGTATGAGAGTTGATTTAATCACATGTCTAATTTGGTTCAGATCCAGAGGGGAAAAAAATTTACATACAATTTTTGAATGATTAAGCGGCTCTCTTAGTATAAATTTTGAATAAGCAACAGAGTCGAAGTGCAATTAGGCGATTATTGATCGTAAAATTTCATTCATCATCGATCAGTGATTCATTGTTGATTTATTATTATTTCTGAAGATCAATACAATTCAAGGCAACGGGAACTCAGAATGATATATTTCAATCTGAACTTCAAATAAGATATTGTATTTTACCTGATTTAGTTATCCAGGAATAAAATCGTTCTTTATTTATCACTTATCATTAAAAGAAGTCCTGCAATTTTAAGACAAGCCGAAATAAATCGCATAAAGACACACACTGATTGTATCAAACCAAAATAGCGACGACAGATGAACGTACCATAGCTTTACACTTGCAGAGTTCGAAAAGACTACGTGAGGCTGAACCATGCCTATAGAAGAATACAACTGGCGGTGCGGTGGCCCAAAGACGCGTTAATTCAACTAACAGCAGCTTTCAACGCCGTCAATGGGGTCTCATCAAGTTTACATATCTGATACAACATCAAAGCTGCTCTTCCCGTCTTGCATCGACCCTAGTAATTCCCACCATCTATGTTTTTTACCTAGTGGTGCTTCAAGACTCTACAATGTATGTGAGGATGCAGACTGGTGGTCCGCTTATCGTATCACTCCGCACCAAGAGGTGATGGTTGCACCTTACTTTTTCAATGTCTAGATTATCATCCATTACCATCCATATCGGTTTATGGTTTATAATCATCGTGTTTAGGGCGTGAGAAGTAAACTGACATTATCTACCTGGTCTTTTGGTAAGCTAGTATACAACAAGAATTTCGATAAAAAGAACAAATGCTACTACTATTACTAATACTACTACAATTGCTAATTACTACTATAGACTACTATAGATACTATTACAACTACTACTACTACTACTACACTGTTGCTACTATAGATGCTACTACTACTACTATGGATCTACTACTACAATTAATATATATATATATATATATATATATATATATATATATATATATATATATATATATATATATATATATATATATATATATATATATATATATATATGTATTAATACTACTACTATATATACTAATACTACTTCACCAGATACTACTATTATAGACACTACTACTACCATAGATACTACTGCTATAGATACTACTGCCATAGATACTACTACTATAAACACTACTACTACTATATATACTACTGCCATAGATACTACTACTATAAACACTACTACTACTATAGATACTGCTACTATATATACTATTACTATAGATACTACTACCATAGATACTACTACTATGGATGCTACTATTACTATAGATACTACTACTATAAATACTACTACTATAGATACTACTACTATTGACACTACTGCTATAGATATTACTACTACTAATGATACTACTATTATAGATACTACCACAATAGATACTAACACAATAGATATTATTACTACTATAGATACTACTAATACTACAGATACTACTGCTACTAAAGACAATACTACTATAGATACTACTGCTATTATAGGTAATACTGCTACTACTATTGCTACCACTACTATATATACTACTACTATAAATACTACAACTTCTACTATATATACTGTTATTATAGATACTACTATAAATACTACTACTACTATAGACACTGCTACTATAGATACTACTACTATAGATACTACTACCATAGATACTACTACTATATACTACTACTAGTATAGATACTACTACTATAGATACTACTACTATAGATACTACTACCATAGATACTACTACTATATACTGCTACTAGTATAGATACTACTACTATAGATACTACTACTATATACTACTACTACTGTAAATAACACCACTACTATAGATACTACTGCTAGTATAGATGATACAACTACTACCATACATATATTGTTACTATAGATACTATTACTATAGATACTACTGCTACTGTATACACTACTACTATGGATACTGTAGTCTGACTATACATCCCCGTTTGTTTGTACCCCTTCTCCAATCGATTTTAATAACGAAAACGTTTAATGTGATAAAATTTGCACAGAACTAAGTCAACTAAATCAATGATTTATAATTTCTAACCTCACTATGACCATAATGACACTAATACTGGCATCCCCTTGCACCTTTCATGCTTAATGGACTTTCCATACTAACACGGCGCCATATTGCGTACACTATGGGCTAGTTTATTTATATCAGACAACATAATGACGTAGTTCATCCTCTTCGGTAACTGCTGAAAAAAATTCCATAAATTACCATAACGTTGAAAGTTTGGAATTATATCCCTTTGCACACGTGAACATATTAATTAAACCGCTTGTTAAATCCACGCGAAAGGCAAATTTATTGTTGTCATTCTTTTCATTTGCTTGATTCGGCATTGTAAATATCAGAAGCAGATGACATATGTATATACATCTTTAATCGTGCATACACCCGTTTGTTTAAAAATCTACTCGTCCAGGAACTGGAAATGGATCTCGAGCATGTTTGTCTATTATATTGAAAACATCCGTTAAGCATGAAACTCACAGACGATGACGGTGTTAGAACCATTCTACTCACAGTCAAGTTCCAAAATATAAATCAATGAATGAATTTACTAAGTTCCTTGCACGTTTATTACAATAAAGGTTTCCATTATTGAAATCGGTAGGGGAGTACAAACAAACGGTTTGATATAGTCGGACTTTATAGTACTACTATAAATACTACTAATACTATGATTTCTAATGTAGATACTAATACTACTACTCTGCATACTACTACTATCGATACAATACGATCGATACGATAGATGCAATAGGTACTACTACTATAGATGTTACTACTAGTACTACTACCATCGATGCTGCTGCTACTATAGATAATATTGCTATTATAGATGCTACTACTACTACTACTACTATAGATACCACCACTACATCTACTATAGACGCTACTACTACTACTGCAATAGATAGTAATGTTACTACTTCTACTACTAGTACTATTACTACTAAGACACTATTCCAATGGATACTACTACAGCTACTACTGAAATTATAAATACTATACATGCAACTACACCTATTGCTATTATAACGTCTATAGAATCTGTGATATATATATATATATATATATATATATATATATATATATATATATATATATATATATATATATATATATATATATATATATATGTACACTCTTGAAACAACTGTTGCAGTTGCCACTATCACTTTTACTGCTGCTGCTGGTGGTTTTACTTCAAATATCACTACTAGTATTTTATTTTTAAAATTTTAATCACAAAAGTTTCTATAGTATCAACTCTGCTGTACTGTTTTGCAAAGCGCAAAATAATGCGTTTTAGATCTGATTTTTGAACTTCATAAATGTCAATTCGGGTTGAGATACTTTCTTTAGAATTCATTCAAATGACACCAGACGCTCTGTGTGTTATTATTAAGAAGCACGGCTCACTAGTAACTGAGTTCATAATACTTTGTTAAAAATATTTCCCTGCATTTTTGTCGCTGTTCACTTCATCAAATAACAATCAGCCAACAACTGGCGCGCCAGGATTCTGCCCTTTTCAATAGTGGGCTGAGAAAATCGCCTGAATGTGAAATAGAATTAACACACCCCGATGGATTGCTCTTGTATATTCAAAAATAAGAAGTCAGAATTAAACTATAGAGCTTTCTAAGCTTCGATTTACTTTTTCTTAGCAAAATCTATTAAAAAGGTAAAACAGCGAAAAAGATAATGTCACCACATTTACTTGAAACGGATAGATATCATGAATGTACAAGATATCATTCGTGTGTGTGTATATGTGTGTGTATATATATATATATATATATATATATATATATATATATATATATATATATATATATATATATATATATATATATATATATATATATATATATATATAAATATATATATATATATATATATATATATATATATATATATATATATATATATATATATATATATGTATGTGTGTGTGTAGTTGTGTGTGTGTGTAGTTGTGTGTGCGTGTGCGTGTGTGTGTTTGTGTGTGTGTAGAAACAGCCACGAAGAGTTTTCCCAACACTACGGTTTTATGTGTTATTTGTTTGTCTTGTCTATGTTTTGTATATGCCTTTTAAAAAAACTCATTAAGAGTAAAAATGCTAGACTAGTTAGATGTTTGATTTGCACTGTTCGTCGTCAGTTTATTGCATCTATCTCAATCCCCGACACAAGTGATCCCTTTCTAGATCAATGCGCTTGAAAGGGCTGTTATTCGCCATATAATTTGTATGCTTTTTATATATATATATATATATATATATATATATATATATATATATATATATATATATATATATATATATATATATATATATATATATATATATATATAGAGAGAGAGAGAGAGAGAGAGAGAGAGAGAGAGAGAGAGAGAGACAGAGAGATAGATAGATAGATAGATAGATAGATAGATAGATAGATAGATAGATAGATAGATAGATAGATAGATAGATCCTGTGGTGTAGGGCGTGTGTTAGAGACAGACAGACAGAGATAGAGACAGAGACGGACAGAATTACCGCCATACAGCGAGAGAGAGAGAGAGAGAGAGAGAGAGAGAGAGAGAGAGAGAGAGAGAGAGAGAGAGAGAGAGAGAGAGAGAGAGAGAGAGAGAGAGAGAGAGAGAGATTACCACATTCCTCAAAATATCTAATAAATAGTTTATTTTGTCCAATTGGAGTCACTCGAAGATGCGCACTCAAGTCAACTCAACAAATCCATGACTTTGCTGACTACAAATGGAAAATTGACGGTGTTGAATGAAAATGACTACTTGACAGTGAGCAGCGTCGTCTTCAGAGTTACTAGGTTGTACCTGTTGTGTCATGATGTTGTACTGGTTGAGTCATAATGTTATACCCGTTGCGTCATGATTTTGTAACCGTTGTGTTCACTGTTAACAATATTTATTTCGGTTTAAAACCTAAAACTGGGTTGAGGTTATTACAGTAAGTAACACAGGCCATGCCTTTGACAAAATATGCAAGATGACGTGCTATTTCAAATCCGCTTTTACCCATGTCCTCGCTGTATAGGTGAACTAGGATTATTACTGGCAGGTGTTGGACGATCGAGACCCCATCATCATTGGCGTTGGAAGTAGAGCACTTTGAATGACATGACTGTAATTTCGTAACTTGGGTGACCACCCTCTTAATCGTGTAATGAAATAGTGACCATGTGGAGGCGTAAAGCGAAGCGACATGACTTGACATTCGATGACTGCTTTACAGAATGTTTGATAAATACGTATGAGACATACGGTGTATAAAAAACAAATAGTAAACCAGGAGTTGTTGGTGGGCAGTTCACAAGATACTATATCTTCAGTGGGATATGTCAGCATTCTGAAATTAGTGTTTCTTTAAACCTATAAAGAAGGTTAAATATACAGTTTTGGTTGATGGCACACTTTTGTCCCCAGGCGTAACTCAAAACAGCTGGTCTCATTAACCTGGTTCAGGTGTGTGACACTGCAGTCCAAAACCTTATCTACAGTGCAAATTGGAGAAAATGTGTGAAAATTAGCCCATACAAAAGTAGGTCACAGAGTTCCGGTTTTAGTGGATAATACGCTTTCATGCCAAGATATATCCTTGGTGTAAATGAAGTGGCAACAGTTGAAAAAGTATTGGAATTAGCACACATACATAATTTAAACAAAACAAAACTTTAGTATATTTAATTTTGACCCAATTTATAAAAAAATCATAAAATATAGATCACAACACACCCTTTATTGGCATTCATTACTGGTCATACCAAGATGCACAACAGTGGAAAAACAAGAGGTTTAAACAAGTCATACATTATCATCTTAAATATGCACCCTCAATTTTAGTTTCAAGGCAACAGGTGAACAGGGATTAGATTAAGACCCAAGACATAACTAAATCCAAATTTGCAACAAATGTCTCGTTTAATACCTTTGAAATGCCCTGCTGATGTAATGATATTTCTCCACTCAGCTTACAGTTATCTTATCCTTGTTTAGTAGTTTGCACATATCGTTATCTAAACGGTCTCGTACTGCATCAAAATCGAATAGAAGTATGATTGGTGACGTCGGTAAATATTTTAGCGTCTTGATGACTAACGATGCACTAGTTTAGATCTGTATTCCGTAGGATTTGTACAAAACGAAACAAGGAATACTTTAAGTCAGTGACCAGTTGTACCTTTCAGATATAAATATTTACATTTGATTAACCTGGGTCAATATTAACATCTTATAAGATTAACCCGTTAAATAATCTGTGCATATTCAGCCTGAAAACAAATAAATGAAATTATTTGAAAAATGTCCAGTGGTGTGTCATTACTTTTTCTGCAAATAGAAGTGTTTGCATCAAGACAAGGCTAGAACAATAATAGCGTGTTGCATTGCTAAAGTTTTGTATAACAATCAGATTTTTAAACAATGAGAACGGAAGTAAAGAAATTAGCATGAGATGGCATATCATAAAATGTATGCTGTACGCGGAGACACATGATTCTATGTAAAACAGCAATTTAATATGGTAAAAAAAACAAGATGTACAAAAGGAGTATACAATTTGAGTATTATGGCTATTAGTAAGTTTTAGCTTCCTCAATAAATGAAATAAAAAAATCGCACTGAAAACTTAAAATTTTGTGCAACCATGATTAATGACTGCATTACTGCAACAAGAAGTTCCGAAATTTTTTAATTATTTTAGGAAACGACATTTACAAATTTAGATTTCACCCCCCACCATATATATATATATATATATATATATATATATATATATATATATATATATATATATATATATATATATGCACACACATAAATCTTATGACGGTTTTCAAACAAAGATAAATATATATTTTGCTAGCATTCTTTTAGCGGATTGATACAGGGAACATTGATTATGTGGGAGTACCGAAGAAACGCAAAATAACAGAACAACCTAACTCAGAGTGCAACATCACAAAACAATACTTTATAACAATGAGCTTAACTGTAAGAATCTATGTTTGTCTTTGTTTCTACAGAATCCATTATTATATTAGACGTATTATAAAGTTACGAATTAGCTTTCGTATAATAATTCTGAATGTGAATACTTTCTTTCTAGTTTGTTCCATTTATTTTCTATGTGAAATACATGGCAGCATGTATTTGTCCAGTCTCATAATAAAAACCACTGTTGCATAATACACGTCAAATAGACTATATGTTTTATTAACCTGCTGTGGTAAAATCCACTATGAGAGTGGCTGATCATAAAACACTAAGTATTCTACTGAAGCGCTGTTTAATAAATTTCCTCAGCGCTAAGTGGTTAGAGCGTCTGCCTTAGATGCGGGATGTCACGGGTTCGAAGCTCAGCCGAACCATACTTAAGACTGATAAAAATGGTACTAGCATCTGCCTCGCTTGGCGCCCAGCATTAAGAGGTTAATGTTAAGTCTAGTCAAACCGTTGTCACGATAATGTGACTGGGTGGGACATCATGCCATATGTCTGCAGCATTATGTTCTATTGTTAGACATCGCCATAAACTTTCACTCTGCAGACATCGTAGCGATATCACTGAAATAAGTTTAAAGCTACGTTTAACAACACACAAGTCTGCACACAGACACACACACACACACACAAGCAAGGAAAGTGTGAAAATAGGTCATCTCTTTGTGTAAGACATTTAAATTTATTGTTTCTTTACAGTAAGAAGCAGCTCTTGTCAAAATTCGCACGTACGGGATTACTTCTTAGGTCTGAAGTATAAAAAACACGTTCAATTAATATTATTTTCATTACAAATAATATAACTATTTTTTTTCTTCATATTTTAAATTTTCTGCAGTTTATACCTATTAAATGTTGAACATTTCTAACTGCTCGAGAAACTAGGTCACTTGATTATCATTCACTTTGCTAATGTAAAAAAGGTAGGTTAATGATGATGAATTTGATGAATAATTTTTTCTCTCTCTCCCACACACACACACGCACACACACACATATATATGTACAGACAGACAGACAGGACAGACAGACAGACAGAGGAAGACAGAGAGAGACAGAGATAGAGACGGACAGAATGACCGACATACAGAGAGAGAGAGAGAGAGAGGTGAGAGAGAGAGAGAGAGAGAGAGAGAGAGAGAGAGAGAGAGAGAGAGAGAGAGAGAGAGAGAGAGAGAGAGAGAGAGAGAGAGAGAGAGAGAGAGAGATCCATACATGCATGCAATTAACAATTGAAATTCAGCCTAATTTAATTAACGGTGGTGATTAATGGTGATATTTTCCGTTTCGCTTTCTGAACGGATGTAGTAGATTAGAGATCACCATCAACACAGAAGGAAAAAACTATAGACTGGTGCAAACGACAAATGGCTCCAAGAAAGGTATATCATAGCTGACACTTATTTACTGTTGGTTTTAAAAAAGATGAGAATGTATTGGTTACGATGATGTTCGTGCTGACGATGATACGCACGCAGTTTTCGTACTCAAGGGCGTTACTATAAGGTTTTTGCCATGCACGGTTCCGGATCTCTTGTAAATGTTATTTTCTCACGTGTATGACATTCCATAGAGCCTATATTCTAGAGAAAAAAATATTGAGCTGCAACTAATTATCGTTTTGATATATGTCGCGTCTTTGTAATGGCACATTACTAATAAAAGACTGGCATTATTCATGCATCAAGTCTGCGGAGGTAGGCCCTATTACTACCTCCTTCCTTGACTAAAACGCTTATTCCCAGCTTGAAAAAGACTATAAACCCCAATGTCGCCTAAATAAAAGCCAAAGAGCGAACAATTTTTAAAACAGAAATTTGAAAAGTCTCTCTAATGGTGGTAGACAAACAGTGTCTCATTTCAGTCGTTTTAACTCCTGGTGAATTGAGCAAAACCCTACGATGTATTAGGGGTCGTCGACTTCTATGTTTCAAAGTCGGCAGGGGTTTATAATTTGCTATTAAACATCAATGGCATGTCAATTTACTGTTGCCATAAAACGGAACAATCAAAGGCAACACCTCTTTTGTTGCTGACTTTTACTGTATAAACGACATTTTTGAGATCCAATATGTTTTTGTATTTTATTAAACATTTCACATTTGACGATGAAGTTTACAATAGAAGCAATGAAATATTGCAAAATCTGATCCTTAATTATCGCAAAATATGATCCTTAAGTATCGTAAAATTTGGTCCTTTAAAAGGTGAGCCAAATGTTTGTCATTTTAAGCACTACTCAGTTTCCAAAGGAAAGTATATGCATAGGTATAAACAGTATGCAGTGTGATATTTTATTAATAGTTTCTTTGTACCTTTTGTCAAGCATAATTCTGTATTCGTAAAACTTAGTAAGTGGAATGACGATAAACAGGTTGTATAGTAGCCCTGTTATCTGTGACGTTAAGGCTTCAGCTTCCACTAGAACAAAATTATTAAAATACAGTATTGCTAATATCCCAAAAATAATAATAATAATAATAATAATAATAATAATAATAATAATAATATAATAATAATAATAATAATAATAATAATAATAATGATGATGATACTACTACTACTACTTATTATTATTATTATTATTATTATTATTATTATTATTATTATTATTATTATTATTATTATTATTATTATTATTATTATTATTATTATTATTATTACTATTAAAGAGCAACTGGCCATAATTCTTTCCCCAAACGTTCACAAGCCATATTTGGTTTGCTGCATAATCATATGCAATACCTAAATCAAATGAAGATCTGAAGAAAAAAGTATCATGATGGGGTATTCATCAGCGAACAAATCTTAATGGCTTTCAACTAAATCTGTAAAATAAGCACTCGTCTAGCTCCTATCAGCATGACGTCTTAATCCTGGTCTCCGTCTTGTGCTGATGATCAAACTTATTTCTTAACACATCAAATGCTCTTAAAACGGATCGTGCTTTCAAATGGGTTTCCATAACATTATTCAAACAATTGACGTGGACATAATCAGAGAAAAAGATCTTACAAATATTGACAGAGTATGCCTGACAATGATCATGCCGCATGTTCTGTGGGAATTGTTCAGCGCGATGCTTGTACCTCAGAAGCCGATGTATCGATGGAACTGACATCCACACCGAATCTCATTAGTCGATGCGATTTACTGGGCTGCCGGAGACGGAACAATGTGCATCCAGTTTGATAAAGATGCTTGTTTGACATTGACATCTGATTTTATACCAAAAGTTCATTAAAAGAATAATAGAAATGTGAATCTTAGTGAAAACAATCTATTGAAGCGTAGAATTCATTGTTTCAGAAGACGGATATAATTTGAGGTTGAACGTTAATAGAACCTACCGTAGAATGGATGTAGAAATCACTCAAAATAAAGTCGAAATGAATATTTGTGGATCTTGTTCTTTATGACTATCACATAATAATTTTAAGAGTATTGATAACTCGATAATAATGAAAGGCGTAAAATTCTTGACTAATCTATAAATGATAGCTATGTTTTTCTACATGCCGCGAATTCCATAATTCAAATATGTATTTGTCATCTTAGAGTTTTCTATTCAAATTTCTGACAATATTTTTATTCTCTGCATGCGACATTCCGTATCTTTATTTGATCGACGCACCCAATTAGTGTAAGGCGCTCACCTTTATAGATCACTGACAACTCACCTCTGTCCGTGGTGGTTCACACCTCGGCTCTGCCAATGTGGGCATGACTAAAAGCTTACCAGTAACTTCACAGCTTCTTCCTCCACGAAATATACTGGCTGCCATGTATAGCATATACCATGAGCTGAAAATGCCATTAAATCCACAAAATCAAAGTTGTTTTTAATTTCATTATTTATATTTCTCTACATTTTACATATGTCGGACGTATGCATAACTGGACAGGCTAGTCAAGCTTTCCTAATGTATGAGAAAACGGTGATAATGATTGTCCATCATACAATAGCTTGCCATGGTTATTGTGTTATCATAAAAAGGAATATATTGCCGTGACTATTGTGTTATCAGAAAAAGGACTATATTGCCGTGACCACAATGTTATCAGAAAAAGGACTATATTGCCATGACTATTGTGTTATCAGAAAAAGGACTATATTGCGTGACTATTGTGTTATCAGAAAAAGGACTATATTGCCGTGACTATTGTGTTATCAGAAAAAGGACTATATTGCCGTGACTATTGTGTTATCAGAAAAAGGACTATATTGCCGTGACTATTATGTTATCAGATAGTAGCGGTACAAAATAAGATTTGCCGTGACTACTGTGTTATGAGATGATAGCAATATAGGGTTTCCGTGACTATTATGTTATCAGATAATAATAACTGGGACATTCAAGCATGCGGTGGCCATTGTGTTATCAAACTTAACTGGGCAATACAAGCTTGCCGTGACTATTGTGTTATCAGACAAAGCTGGGCAAGCTTTCCGTGACCTTTGTGTTATCATAGAGTAGATGGGAAATACAAACTTGCCATGACTATTATGTCATCAAACAGTGACTAGGCAATACAAGCTTGCCATGACTATTGTGTTATATAAAAAAGCTGGGCAATTCAAGCTTGCCGTGACTAGTGTGTTATCAGATAGTAGCTGGGCAATAATACAATGTTGTCTTTACTTTTGTTTTATTATATTCTTGCGTTCGTAAGCATTGAATTTGCCATACCTGTATCATAATTTTTTTTTCGGATCCTTTCAAATACAACAAAATTGTATTTCTAATATAAAGACCTATATTAGATGTATCATGATTTTCTTGCACCAGGTTATTCATTTCGACTCTGTGCCATTCATTTTGGGACCTGGGTTTAATTCATCCATAACTTTTTACATCAGAGTCATTTTAATATTGAAAGTTGTTGACATTTTTTTTCAAACTGAAATGTTGCATATTTGATCAGAGAAAACATTTTTATTCACTTCGGTATCATGGTATCTATTTGCACCATCTGAAGACACGTTTCTCCTGTTTGTCAGATATGTGGACGGTTAAATTTGGGTTGTCTCCCTTCGATACGTTTGGACTCGTGAAGTAAGTAGTGCGGGCATCAAACAAAGGTCAAAACTTACACGTCCACCGACACACTATAGTAATGTGAGAAACATGATACTATTATGTTCTTTATGTAAACTTTCCATTGACCTTGAAATTTGCATAAGATAATGTACACCTACATAACAAGAACACACATTCAAAATCAAGCTTTTCAAAAAAGAAAGATTATTTCAAAAGTAAACTACATAATCCCTATTACATTTGGCCTTGAAAGTTATAAAATATAAGTCAGTCTATATTTAATGCATATATTATATAAATGGTTCAAGTATGACCTTGTTGTGAGGAAACTGTCCTACCCTTGTGCGTGTCTGATGGAACAGTGCCAGAGCCGAAAGCTAGGACACAATACTGAACCGTAGGGGGACCTTTACTAGGTTTATTAACAAACGTGTCACGTGCCCTCGTATTACATCTGTGCTTGGCGACGGTGCCATCTGGAACAGGTGTAATAATTGATACCACGTATAGTATCTTTGAAGTCAAATGGAAATGAATCATGTCTTAAATATCAATCTTTGTAGGGATTCAATTAGAAAATGTATCAAAACTCGAAAAGGTATCATATAATATAATGTAGATAGTCAATAGGAACTAAAAAATTATCAGATAATCAATAAAAATCGAAATCGAAAAGTAATCATACGATAAAATATAGGTAGCCAATCGGAACTTGAAGTTATCATATAATGTAATATAGATCGCAGATCGGAACTCAAACAGTAATCATTTGGATTTATATATGTAGTTAATCGAAATGCGAAAGGTTATCATATGCTGTCATACCTATCATGAGTATTACAATATTTGGAAAGAAAATGTTGAAATTATTTTTAAGCATCTTTCACATTTTTGTACTATATAATAATAATTATAAATACACGGAAACCACGATTCCACCTTCTACGGATTTTATACTGTATAAAATAAGCTTACCTCGAACCCCCCCCAAAAAAAACCAATGGCCAATAAGCATTTATATGTTTCTCACAGAATACTCATTTCTCTAAACATATTGAACATAGGTGAATTAATAATGTAACGTGTCGTTTATTCACCATTTTATACACACCACGTGGACAGAAAATAGGCGATTGTACAAGACTGATTTAACAGTATTAAATATTCAATATGGCATACAGATATGTCTGACCCGCTCAGAAGAGGATCGTACATAGATTTATACGAGTGGGTTAAAGACTGAAATCTTATATAATATAAAATAATAATAAAATGTATTATGTTATTTTTCATGCAATCATTTTCCAACTCATCTTAAAATGATCGTAAGTATGTAATAGTAATAGATACTGTGATTGGTTTGACATATGTTGGGTACAAACAGAGAACATAGGGAAAGTTGAAAACCAATTTTATATATCGAAAAAATATGATTATGATATTGTAAGAGGTAGACGGCAGAGTTGTGCTGGTGGAAACTGACAGAAACTATATCAAGTATGTTATACTAACCGAAAAAGAGACACAGAGTCATGGATATATGTTAAATATGTTTCAATATATTAGTCGTGATGACTATAAAGTTGTATTACAAGATTTTTTTCAATTGGTATTGTCAGACATCAATAGACATCACAGGCAGAAACAGTTTTGCAAAAAAAGTCTTTATAATTTTCTATACAGCAGAACAACTATCAGAACGAAAAGACTGTTTTATGCAGATTATTCGAGAGATATACTGACTGTCGTAAATTTCAAAACCTTGTAGCAACAATTAAATGTTTCTATTGTTTTTATAATAATTTTGTAAGTATGATGGCACTTCTCAGTCACGATATATATATGGCATTTTATCCACGGTCATTCCATTGCATTCTCGTTGACTGTATATCATTTTTGCATCTTTGGTATGATTCTTTGTCGAATGTAGTTATTTTGTTATTTTTCTTCCATTTCCTCTATCAGTTTCCTGTGTTACGTTTGTACATTTAACAAAAGTATTCATTTTATCATCTATTTGTGTTAATTGAATGGACTGAAAATTTGCATCTTAAAAATCGGTCTATCTACATACATTGAAACGCGTTCCATCCATATTAAATAGTTTTGGCTAATGTATTTGATTCATTGTAACAAAAGGTTTCGTGGCTGTTTAAGTTGTACACAGTGAAAAATGTTATTAAGGTAAACACATACTTTTCCTTCACCTTTTATTTGAAACAATATCTCATTGATGAGTTTGTAAAGGGCATGGTATTATTTCGGTAGTTTTGAAGCGTATTATGAATTAGTTTTGCGCTTTTTTTAAATTATCGTATCTTATTACTTTTATCCTTTCTTACGATAATAGATCATTGTTTACATTCTGATTTCATAATCACATTTTTATTATGTACAATTTTGTTTTTGGTTGATGATGTTTTTTGATGTACTTTCTTGTTTCTCTTTGGTTTCTTGATAAACATATATTAGTATGGCATGCATGTTCATAATACGACAAATGTTTTGTCTTTTATGGAAAGATATTTTATAGAGAAATATTTTTTGACATATATTTAATGGCATTATTCATTTCTAACAATTTATCATTCATCAATAATTTTTTATTTTTGAGAATACATACATTTTACCAACAATCATTTGGTGTCTGAAATATGCTCAACTTTGCACATGTTGTTTGTTTGTCGTGCAGCAATAACCCTTGTTTTTTTTTTTTTAAAAATACATACCCTGTCTCCTCTACATTCAAATCCATCTAAAGACATACCCTCTATCACCAATACCTTTTCGGACTACAAACCCTTTGTCAACGTTGTTTGGGTATCCCCATTCATACATCATATTTATACCACAGACAATTTAGGAAGGTTTTCTCGGAAACCCATTGGGTACATGGGGTATTGTAAGACAGATGATTTGTCAAGGTTGTTTGGGTAACACCTTGTATACATCATATCTATACCACATACAATTTATGAAGGTTTTCTCTGAAACCACTTAGGTGCATGGTGATAGTACTACAGATGATTTGTCAAGGATGAATGGGTACATGAGATTGGGAAAAAGCCCATTTATAAAGGTCTTTTTTTTCTGGAAACTCCTAACATACACCATATGTGAACAGCAGATAATTTATTAAAGTTGTTAGAAATACCCTTGTGTTCATCGGATTTGGACTACCGTCTATTCGTTTAAGTTGTCTAGAAGCCCATTGTGAACATCGGATTTCACCACCTTCATTAAAACGTTTCTTTTTGTTTGTGAAAAATACTTTAATATTTAGCTGTTATTTTCTATCTTTCTGCTGTGTATTTCTTCTTAGTTATTCCGTCTCGCAAAGAGATATAGATATCCCATTACACCAAGACCGACAACTCTGGGTCGAACTCTTCATACTTCAATTTCTAGTTCTTGTAACACATATGGACTTAATAATAATAATAATAATAATAATAATAATAATAATAATAATAATAATAATAATAATAATAATAATAATAATAATAATAACAACTCACATTGAAGCATGTAAATGATGTCATAAAGTGTTCAAAAACTTGCTGGTGACAGTTTGCGATGAATGTTATTCTATTTAAGAGGGATTATATCCAAGGTAGTGATTACAGATTCTAACCGATGACTTGCTGCTAACAAATTACCCATGTATGTATGTATGACAAAAAAATACCAATGACAACATATTCCAACAACTATATCAGAAGGGCTTATGTTCCTTGTGTGTTTTATTAGGATTTTAGTTACATCTGGGGTATAGCTTTTTATAGTAAACTTGTACATTAATGGACAATGAAGTCATTGCTTTTAAGTTACACACTGTGCCACTTCCAAGTATGAACAAGTTTTCCATGAGACCAATTTTGTATGTATCCTCTTTGAACAAAGCAAAACTATTCGAACGAGGGGATACATTGCAAAAGTCACGAATGCCTCTCCAGCAAAACGGCCATTTAAGTTTTAATTCTCTGATCAAACATTATAAAACAAGGATTTCTGCATCAAAATCAAACTTTAAATAAGTTCAACCGGAGAACACCTAACTAATGTGCAGATCCTCTCTATACAGGGAACGAGCACTAATTTATTTGTGGTATCACCATGTCAGAGTTAAGGGAAAGGTCACATCAAGCATTATTATGAGTATTACTGTTATTGTTTCTATTAATTTATGGTGGTTTTCTTGTGTCATTTAATTTTTATCGTAATGATGATCTACCGATAAGATCAAATTTTTAGTCATTATGATCATTTTCAATACCTGAAAAATGGAAATTTTTTTTTGTTTGTTCCAAGTTGGCTGCAACAACCTGCCGGAATATTGAATTGTACGTCAAATGATAAAGCGTATTCATGCGCCATATGAAAGGAGTTCTTCCACTAATTTTGGTCAAAACTCAAATGATATTTTATATTTTTTTTAATACTTACTCTTTTGTATGTTGTTATGTATATTTAATTTGTATTGTTTGTTCGCCTTTCTCTATGATTATGTTATGTATATCTGTATATTGCAATTGACCTTTGTCCAAAATCAGGTTAACATACCGGTATATTGTAGTGCTACGTTGATGCATAAAAATACCTGACTAGTGACATTTATTTTATAATTAACATAATATATAGCTAATATTTTTATAGATTAAATATTCAGATCATTAGTATTGAAAGTTAGGACTTTTATTTGAATCTGAGTCAAGAACAACAGATTTTCATTTTGAAATTCTAAATTAATTGAAAACTTTGAATTTTTCGAATGAAAACTGACCTGCATCCTGGTTTAATTACTGTGCTTTAGTTTTTTTTATATAAATTTTGTTTACTTGAAAGATGACCAATTCATACCTTCACATCCAAAGTGGAATCAGTCTTACTGATATACTCAGTTTTAATTCATTTATTTAAATTATACATTGGAATTACTACTTCTTGGACTAAATCATTAAATTGGAGTTATAGTGAATAATGTCAATAACATTTTGGATTATATTATTGTTATGCATAAAAAAACTGTTGGCACATTATCATATTCGAGACTAAAGGCATGTGGGCACATTCAGTTGTGGAGTAAATTTGAAACACCACTGGAATATAATTGCGACTCTTCATTTGACTTTAGATTTAACCTTAGGACTTTTTTGGATTTAATTTACAAAACCTTAAGTTATTTTTCAACTTTCACATTGTATTCTATTAAAATTTATCGTTTATTGAATTTTACAAAGCTTGTTGGTTTTCGTTCTTTTTTGTTACTTGGTGTAAGACAATAGAGTCCTAACAATATATTACATACTCAATCGTTACGCTTTCCGACAACTCCAATCAAACCACAAATGCGGTTTTAAATTCATTGGAATATTCACTTGCTATGCTTTCCGAATATTTTACAACGATGCATAACTGACGAAATTTCACATATAATGTATGGAAATAAAATTAGGTACACCAAAGATACATAAACATACCACCGCAGCTTATATTACCGTCATGTCTATACTGACTGAGACCGTGCGAGGAACCAAGATGATTCTCAGTGTACCACCTATCCTCCTCTTTCAGCTTGTGCATAGGAAATAATCTTAAGTATTTATTAATTACTTTCATAGAGAAAATTATCTTGCTCTGCGCAGAAGGAAATATTTAAAAGTATACACTATGGAGAACTTGTACATTGATATGCGCCATCATAAGAGATAACTTCGCGAGTGACGCGAACAACAGTGGTTGCAGCAGCAATTTTTTTTCTCTAAAGAGATATATTTGACTGTGACTATTTTCTTGTCGTTCATTGAAAAAGTAAAACAACTCTATCTTGCTGAGTCTTTGGCAATTCCTGAAAATAAACCCATGCGATGTTACGCTGAAATATTTGAGTATGAACACAGTGTCTCACACAGATCTCTATTTTACACGTGTTATATATATATATATATATATATATATATATATATATATATATATATATCTATATATATATATATATATATATATATATATATATATATATATATATATATATATATATATATATATATATATATATATATATATTACTGCCACAATCAAAAATATTTTCAAAATGTCATCTTTAATTCAGCATAATTGAATTTCACATTTTCGCTCCTTTCATGCCAGTGAATATTTTTTTATATTCGCGTGCTCATTGTTTATATACTGTCTAATGATTGAAAAGTCTAGGACTTCTATGGAGCCCAATTACAAAAGAATGTTCTCAAGAATTGATTCGAATCATGGTCGCTTTAGGGACAGAGTCAACCCTGAGATGTGTCGTTTATACGCCTCTAAATACTTTCATATGTTGTTTTGTTACGTAGAAAGTCTTTTTATTTCCAACAGGGATTGCTTGTGAAAGGTCAACAATACACTGCGTAGACATTTTCCTTTGCAATCAAAAGACTGAAAATTGTTTACTATATCCTATTCTACTTTCCGTGTTACAAAATAGTGTGTGTGGAATCGTGTGCATTCGAAACATTCACATACCAGTATCCCACTGTGGTCCAAATAAAACTGAAATAAAGAGAGCATATAGGCCTACCCTTCTTATAGGTAGATCTTTCATCAACAGGAGACCTGCTCGAAAATACATTCTGAGCAAGATACATGTATCTTGATCCAAGTAATTGTGTCATCTATTTTTAATTGAATACTGTGGAAAAATATAATAAAATCTCAACATATTGAACCTTTTAAACTCAATGATTATTAAAAAAAAGTGAACCGAAAATATTACTATCATATTGTTTCTTTTCTTTAAAAACTGTTGCATCAAAAATAGTTTCATCCGTGTCAAGAGGGCGACATGATAAGAAAGCACCGGCTGTATAATATCCGTAATTGAAAAATTAAATATTTGACAAATGATTTTATAGTTTGAAGACATAATGCACCTAATTAGAATGAAGACATACCTAAAATATTCAATATTTTCTAGAGTTTTGCTAATTTCTTTATAGATTCTTGATGGATCTGATAAAGAGGTTTGATATGTAATTTGCACTCTCTGCCAATCAGTGTTAATTAATTTCTTGTCTAGATTAAAGTCATTAAAAATGCTGGACTTCAGGACCAAGCTCTGTGATATTTTATCTGATTTCAAATTCAAACTCTGTAATATTATATCCACAAATGTCAATGGAAGGGTTTTCACTTTGTTTAACTTTTGAACGTTAGTCACAAGATTTATTTTCTTGTAAAAAGTGTAAGATATTCTCTTCTTGAACATCGCCATGGGATGTTCGGGACTGAAAATTTGTCGCCATTCTTTCCTCTTACTATTGCACGTTGCCGAGCTAGCAAACTGGAGATTGGTGTAGGGAATAAAAGGGTCACGAAGCTGTTATGGTTTCAATTTTAACATTGATTTGTAGGATATACCGGATTTGGCTGATGCGATGTTCTGAATTAAACATTTTCCATTGAAGCAAGCTGTATATCTATCAATCATAATAATAATAATAATAATAATAATAATAATAATAATAATAATAATAATAATAATAATAATAATAATAATAATAATAATGATGATGATGATGATGATGATGATTTTGATGATGATGATGATGATGATGATGATGATGATAATAATAATAATAATAATAATAATAATAATAATAATAATAATAATAACAATAATTTTAATAATATAAAAACTAATCCTTTTGCTATGATATCTCGATTAAATTACAAATGTATAGTCTCCCTTGAGACACAATATTAATCTATTTGTATATGAATCATAAAGTTTTAGCTCAGTAACAAAGACTTAAGTCAGGACGAGCATTCTCAAAATTAGGTCTCCTGTATTAAATTATTTAAAAAAAAGAGCACAATAGCTCTTGATATTCACATTACATTTACAAAGCTAATGCAAAAGGGCAATGAAACCTGAAACCAATCATTCTAGTGAAAACATGGCTCAGGCATGTAATATATTTTTCTTTAGAAAGTTCCACAGATTTTATTACTTTAACTTTCATATTCTAACAACAGAATAAGTCAAAGTACACCTACATTGTTCAGTTTTCTGTTTGTTTCAAACGCATTTGTAAGGTTGAGCTTTAAATATACGGCCTATGACGTTTGTCATTTGTTCTGGCATACTGCAATTTATACTTTATCTAAAATATTCAGTTAACGGTGAAAGCATGCTTTCATTTCCAAGGCATCCATAGTTTGTGTTCTTGTTCAGGAACCTAGAAGACAACAGAACTTATAAAAAGAACAAAAGGTTTAACGAATGTCTATAAGACCAATAAAACATTATAGGCTAAACATGAATTTAAAACAATAAAACAGTATAACATTTAAGGGTAAACGTTATGGAGTTCAAACCAAATTACTTTTAGATCTTTAAAAACAATGTTTATTGCTTACTATGATTGAATGAGATAATAGTATGCACAGGTATGAATGAAATTACCGTATATACTCCAAAGTATATTTTCGGAATTATAATTATAAATCGATACTTGTATATCTACCATACAGGAAAACACTTATCTCTGGACTCAACATTGTATGTTTTGGATCCATGATTCTGTGATTGGTTTGGTGTTTTAAAAAAGCTGCACTTTTGTAATATTGTTTATTATATCATACCCTGTACATGAGATATAAGTTCAATTCTTAATGACACACTGCAGCAGCATATCAGCTTTGACCTGGACTGGGTTCGAGACTCCACTATCTGAGATTCTTCAGAGAGAGAGAGAGAGAGAGAGAGAGAGAGAGAGAGAGAGAGAGAGAGAGAGAGAGAGAGAGAGAGAGAGAGAGAGAGAGAGAGAGAGAGAGAGAGAGAGAGAGAGAGAGAGAGAGAGAGAGAGAGAGAGATATTATTAAGGCTGATTTGTAATAATTTAAAATTTATCAGAAACCAAATAATTGTTTCTCTTACTCGATGTTGGTCATTGTTATACGATATTTCTTAAAATACTATTCCATGAATTCTTGATAAAATGTCAGTTTAATGAAAAAACAAAGCGGTCTGACGTGTTTACAAATAGCTTGTAACTCAGATCATAATTCAATATGTCCGCTCTCTTAGCTTGATGATACTGTATGCATCTTTTTTGTCTAATATGCACACAAGGCTTGATTTGTCAATAGTATTTATTTCATGAAAGTGTTTACACACAATTACATACATACATACATACATACATACATACATACATACATACATACATACATACATACATACATACATACATACATACATACATACATACATACATACATACATACATACATACATACATACATACATACATACATACATACATACATACATACATACATACATACATACATACATACATACATACATACATACATACATACATACATACACGCATACACACATACATACATACATACATACATACATACATACATACATACATACATACATACATACATACATACATACATACATACATACATACATACATACATACATACATACATACATACATACATACATACATACACGCATACACACATACATACATACATACATACATACATACATACATACATACATACATACATACATACATACATACATACATACATACATACATACATACACACACACACTCACACATACATACATACATACATACATACATACATACATACATACATACATACATACATACATACATACATACATACATACATACATACATACATACATACATACATACATACATACATACATACATACATACATACATACATACATACATACATACATACATACATACATACATACATACATACATACATACATACATGCATACATCCATGCATTTATACATACATACATACATACATACATACATACATACATACATACATACATACATACATACATACATACATACATACATACATACATACATACATACATACATACATACATACATACATACATACATACATACATACATACATATATACATACATACATACATACATACATACATACATACATACATACATACATACATACATACATACATACATACATACATACATACATACATACATACATACATACATACATACATACATACATACATACATGCACACACACATACACACACATACATACATACATACATACATACATACATACATACATACATACATACATACATACATACATACATACATACATACATACATACATACATACATACATACATACATACATACATACATGCACACACACACACATACACACACATACATACATACATACATACATACATACATACATACATACATACATACATACATACATACATACATACATACATACATACATACATACATACATACATACATACATACATACATACATACATACATACATACATTCATACATACATTTACAGTTCATTGATTTTTTTCACTTTTCAAAAGAAGAAACAAAGTTTTATTTAAAATATTTTATTTTCGATCAAAGATAAGAAATAGATAATAATAACTAAATAACTAAATAATATAGTAGCTAGATATTTAAAATAAATATAATATAATAAGCATCATAAATAATTCATAAAAGACTTGAATAATATGTATAAAACCTGAATAGTGTACAATATGAATTATGTACAAGTTGAACAGAGTACAGTGTGAATTGTGTACAATGTGAATAGTATTCATTTTGAGTAGTGTACAATGTGAATTGTGCAAAATTTGAATAGTGTACAATGTGAATAGTATACATTTTGAATAATGTTCAACGTGAATTGTGTTCAATTTGAATAGTGTACAATGTGAATTGCGTACAAATAGTATAAATTTTGAATAGTGTATAATGTCATTTGGGTACAATTTGACTAGCATATGGCTTGAATTGTGTACAATGTGAATAATATACATTTTGAATAGTGTACAATGTGAATTATGTACAATTTGATTAGAATACAGTTTGAATAGTGTACAAGACTTTTAATTTTTGGTGATGTCGTATGCTAATAGAAATTCATATCTGACGATTGACGTTGAACATGTTACCTAAACTATCCCAACACCCACCTCTCAAAATAGTCTTCAAAAAATAATGAATAGACTCTATAGTTTTATCGGTATTAATGCTTCTCATGCGCTTTCTTAGTAGTGTTTGCCCAGTATATACACGTGTAAGAAAAGTGATAAATAGATAACATAATATTAATTTCCTTCTCTATCTCTATGAACATCTAACTCCTTTCTTCTACTTCCACACTGCATTCTTTTTCTATTTCACCACTTTTTCTTATCAGGATTTTGTTGTGATGTTGTGATGTTTTTAATTAAAATAATAATAATAATAATAATAATAATAATAATAATAATAATAATAATAATAATAATAA
>JAEAOA010001449.1:1575000-1577500 GCA_016746295.1 Potamilus streckersoni
GCAATTTACAACTGCCAACTTAAGAGTACGGAACTTCTGTCCAGCTCCCTTCTTGTTGAATATATTCCTTAGTGTATTTGCAAATAGGTTCATATTGTCATTTATATTCTGAAATCAAAAGCTCTTCCATTGCAGTCTTGTTACTGTTGTTGCCATATATTGTGAGGACAATGTGGGTTGATTGTTAGGACGTTGTGGGTTGATTCACACAAAGCGTGTATTAAATGTGGATGTGTATTTCTCACATATAGAGGATTTATGATATATCAACATATCTTCATGCAATGACACGTAAATAGATAGATAGATAGATAGATAGATAGATAGATAGATAGATAGATAGATAGATAGATAGATAGATAGATAGATAGATAGATAGATAGATAGATAGATCGATCGATCGATCGATCGATCGATCGATCGATAGATAGATAGATAGATAGACAGACAGACAGATACATACATACATACATACATACATACATACATACATACATACATACATACATACATACATACATACATACATACATACATACATACATACATACATACATACATACATACATACATACATATATGTGCGTGTGTTTGTGATTGTCGAGACAAATTTTTACAACCGATCATGACGTAAAATATATTTGTCACACAAGCGATTTCTCACACATGAATGGACACATCTGCAACATTTTATTACGTGTTTTTTTTTAAAACACTTATTTTAATAATAAATATAAAAATAATTTCTCAGATGGATACGACATAAATATGTAAATGTAATATCTGAATCCATAAGCATACACTATTATGGTGATTACCACGTCCCTTAATATAATTTAAGCTATATATTCAATACACATAAATATTATTTTCATGATCTATTGAGGTTTCAGAATAGCAAAATGATCCATTTGTTCATGAAAGCATAATGTAGGTATTACAGGAAATCCTTCTCACGTTGTGGAAATGGAAAATAAATCCACGTTAACTATAACGATAAATAGAGCTTTGAAGCAATTATAAAAACATATAATCTATTAAGCCTGTTACAAATTGATCGAAAAAATATTTCCTCTGTGGTGATATTTGTCATTCGTTACTCCCAAGTATGATTTATGGTGCCAACATTTCTACAGTTTATCGGTACATATCAGTGTTTCGGGGATATAATTTGCTTCAGTTTAAAGGGTTAATTTTGCGATAACAGTAGTTTTCTTCAGTTTAAACTGTTAGTATTACGATAAAAGGAATGATCTTCAGTTTAAAGTGTTAATATTGCGATAACATTACATTTTTCAATTTATTAGTTTTACTTTTTGGTTTTAATAGTAAATTTCTTCTCCATGTCTAACGCTTCTCACACATCAAGAGCTTCAGTCAAATTCAGTACCGATTTTTTTTGTTTCAGACATGCAACGAAAGCAACAGAAATTGGACTCCAAAAGAAATAATTTAAATATCGCAATTATATTAAGAAATAGTATTATGTCAGAAAGGATACACACTGAAAGTGTCCCATTAACATGAAAGCTAACTTTTAATCTCATTAATAAAAATGAAACAATAAAAAACTTAGATCCATCCAAGTAAATTCCAATTATACATGTTAGATTAGACGTGCGAATGTGTAGTTATATTTTTTAAAAATTATAACCATTAATATTGACAATTTTCATAAAAATATATCAACAAAATGCATCGTGGAATTATTGCAATTTATAATTTATTGCAAAATAATGATCTAATGAAACAATAAACAGCTTAGAAATTATCATTTATTAGGTATCCGATTATTAACGCTTTAAATATATTTTTTCTCTTTTGCACAAAATGGGTTTACATTATTACCAATTAGTATTTAAATCTTACAGTAGGGCCTGAATTAGTAGTATTATCACATAAGTATGTGCATAATATTGTATTGAACTTTGATTTCGAAATGTATGAGTACAGTTGTAGGTATTGGTTTCAGAACAACCTTTGCTGAATATCAAGTTGGAAGGAGACTCAAGCACTTCTCTTGTCTTGGCATCATTTATGTTTGCTGATATAAAATAAAGAGAAAAGGTCTGGTACTAGTCTACATATTCCATACTTGGAATATAAAAAGGATGTCAAAACTCTTCAATTTAAAATTCACTGAGTATTTTCTCCCTAATAGTTCAGCAAAAGAAAGAGGTTATTAGCAACTTCGAGGTAAATCCTACTAAAAATAACAACGCATAATTTTGTCTCACAGAAAAAGCAGAGATGTTCCAAATGGAAGCACGTAGGTAGACTGTCTGAAATGCACAGTGAATTTGCATACTAGTTCATTTATAGCACCTGTTCAATATACAATTAATTGAAGTAAGTGCATATTGAAAAAAAACTGTATATCTCTCAGAAATTTCAAAGAATTATATATTACAGAAAATTATTCAAATGAAATTAAATTTAACTCTAACGTTTTAAAAGCTTTGAAGTATGTTCGTTTTAATTAATGAATTGTTTTCAATCG
>JAEAOA010001449.1:1580000-1715000 GCA_016746295.1 Potamilus streckersoni
ACTTAATTTTTCCGTTAGTGTTTTCCCTGTGTCCTTTATAAGTAGCATTCTAACCATCCATTCTCTGACAGTAATATAAAAGGGTAACAAGATAACAACTTGAAATTCTGTTCAGAAAAACCGAGACAATTTCTTACTTTTAACTTCCGTTCCTTATCGTTCTTGTTTTCACGGTGAAACTTTTTAAATAAAAGTCGATAAAACTGCTCTACGCATTAGACACGACAGTAACGTGAAAGTCTCTATTCGTTGGGTTTATTACCACAAAATATTTAAACATCACACTCTATGGGTGAATAATATGCCAGGATACATTTACCTTAGGATTGAATATATGGCTTCGGTATTCAAAATAACACTGTAAGGGTATATAATATGCTAGTGTACATTTACCTTAGGATTGAATATATGGCCTCAGTATTCAAAATAACACTGTAAGGGTATATAATATGCTAGTGTACATTTACCTTAGGATTGAATATACGGCCTCGGTATTCAAAATAACACTGTAAGGGTATATAATATGCTAGTGTACATTTACCTTAGGATTGAATATACGGCCTCGGTATTCAAAATAACACTGTAAGGGTATATAATATGCTAGTGTACATTTACCTTAGGATTGAATATACGGCCTCGGTATTCAAACATCACACTGTAAGGGTGAATAATATGCGAGTGTACCTTTACCTTAGGATTAAATAAACGGCATGAGAATACGATCCAGAAAAGAGGACAGTTTATACACTGTCTAATGCAAAGTTCCATCGTCACAAGTGTTTGATTATTTTCGTAATCAATTTACATGAAAATATTTTCATTACTAAAATAGGTGTACGATATAAAAGTATAACCATTTCTACCAAAGTTCGAACCATTATTGTTAGTTACCCCGCTCAGGTGAGAAATAAAATGAAAATTTAATGAATATGGTTTTATCACAAACATATATCAGTTACGATATTTATCACTTCAAAACTTTATTCATACGTATTTGATCATGGCACCAGACAGTTGTTCTAAATATAGAGAGATCAGAGCATGTAATTTAATGTGAGGCTTGCAAATTTAAAACATGGAATTACAAATTACATAATATATGTCTGATATACATGTCTGAATACTCAATACATGTCTCAAACACCTAACATATGTCTGAAATTACCAATACATATCTGAGATAACAATGTTACAAGTCAGACAGAAGAACAAGTTGGTCTCAGAAAACCATATGGACAGGCAGATGTGTCTTATTCATTCATGTATGACTGTATGTATGTATGTATGTATGTATGTATGTATGTATGTATGTATGTATGTATGTATGTATGTATGTATGTATGTATGTATGTATGTATGTATGTATGTATGTATGTATGTATGTATGTATGTATGTATGTATGTACGTATGTACGTACGTAGGTACGTATGTATGTATGTATGTATGTATGTATGTATGTATGTATGTATGTATGTATGTATGTATGTATGTATGTACGTATGTACGTATGACTGTATGTATGTATGTATGTATGTATGTATGTATGTATGTATGTATGTATGTATGTATGTATGTATGTATGTATGTACGTATGTACGTATGACTGTATGTATGTATGTATGTATGTATGTATGTATGTATGTATGTATGTATGTATGTATGTATGTATGTATGTATGTATGTATGTATGTATGTATGTATGTATGACTGTATGACTGTATGACTATGTATGTATGTATGTATGTATGTATGTATGTATGTATGTATGTATGTATGTATGTATGTATGTATGTATGTATGTATGTATGTATGTATGTATGTGTATGTATGTATGTATGTATGTATGTATGTATGTATGTATGTATGTATGTATGTATGTATGTATGTATGTATGTATGTATGTATGTATGTATGTATGTATGTATGTATGTATGTATGTATGTATGTATGTATGTATGTATGTATGTATGTATGTATGTATGTATGTATGTATGTATGTATGTATGTATGTACGTATGACTTTATGTATGTATGTATGTATGTATGTATGTATGTATGTATGTATGTATGTATGTATGTATGTATGTATGTATGTATGTATGTATGTATGTATGTATGTATGTATGTATGTATGTATGTATGTATGTATGTATGTATGTATGTATGTATGTATGTATATGTGTATGTATGTGTGTATGTATGTGCGTTTGCATGTATGCATGAATCTATCGATCTATGAATAAATGTCCAACTTTATTAAATCTGTTTCTGCGTGCGTATCAAACTATCAATGACATCCAGTCTCTGTAGATCTTTTTACTTTTTCTACAAATTATTATTGAAAGATAGAAGTTTCACTTCTTCATAAAAATTACCGTATACTGTCCTTCGAGCAGATATCAATCTACCTTTACCTATCTCAATAAGTATATGACTGTAATCCCTTCAACCACGAAGGAAAGCTAGAGGGGAAAAAAAAGCAAAAGTGGAAAATTTAGACCGTACAAAACCGTACGATCGTTCAGACATTTGTGATCAGTTTTACATGTCTGAATTACAAAGGTATTTCAGGCATTCAAGTCGGACAATAAACAGTTCACTAACGGACTCCCGTCTGTCGGACTCTCTCACTCGTTCTTCTGGATGTAAATTAGAAAAAAAGGAGTGGGCGTGGCAGTATGCCTTTGTACCAAGGTTGCTCCTACCCTGGGTTCTTTGTAAGCATACTTCATAAAATTATATTGATTTTGAAAAACAAATATTGACAATAACGACTGAGACGGTTACAAAACCAAGCCCATTATTAAACGCGATGTGAAGAAATGGTATCAAATGTGCTTTTTCATATTTGTAAACTCTACCGAAGTAATAGGGATAAAATACATCTACAAGAAACTGTTATGAATTTGAAATAAACGCGTGTGTCTTTATGTTTCGAACTCATGCCCCTTGTTTTCACTCTCATTTGGCTCCAAGTCGCCATTGTTGTGCTGACGTTCCGTCAAACACTATTATATGCCACGTTTTCTCTGAATTGCTTAAATAGATGTAAATTAAATGAATTAATTTTTTATGACTCATGATACAAAATAAGTACATGCAAACAAAAGGGAATACATTTATGATAACCCCTCGACCCTTAGTAGCAACAGCACTACACATATTAATGAATTTTACACGTCTTTCACTCACGAAGGAAATTTCGTTTCAGCAAGGTATTCGAAAAAATCACACGTATTGAAAAAAAGTTATTTCTTGGTGTTGACATTATTACCAGTAAACGTAAACACGAGAAGGGCTCGAAGAATGAATAGATAACACAGTATTAATGCGCTTCAAATGCATTAGCAACTAAAGAAAACTTTGTTAAAGTAATGCAGTTTTCCATTCATAATCCGTTTTTTTTTTTAAAAAAATACTTTTGTCAGGTTGCTTGTAAAATCTTACTTCATCACCTCGATGCTAATATCGTGATATTTTTATCATACTTATATTCTTATCATACTTATATTTTTATCATTCTGATCATACCGATCCTTTTATCATATTGATGCTTTATCACACATATATTTTATAACGCTGATGATTTATTATACTGATATTTTTATCATACTGATTTTTTATCATACTTATTCCTATTTATATCTGATTCGTTATCAGCTTTATTATATTGATCGTTTTATCACTGATGCTATCTTATACTGATATATTGATACTTTTATTATACTGATGCCATGTTATACAGAAATTTTATCATACTGATAGTTTTATAATACATATGCCTTATTATAATGTTATTTTATTTATACTGATTCTTTATACTGACGCTTTTAACATATTGATGCCTTACTATAATGATTCTTTATTCATACTGATGTTTTTATTTTCATGCTAATTCTTTTATCATACTCATGCCTTTTCATACCGATTCTTTTATCATATTAATGGTTTATTATACTGATACTTTTATCATAGTTATGCTTCATGATACTGGTACAATTATCATAGTTATGCTTCATCATATTGGTACATTTATCATAGTTATGCTTCATCATATTGGTACCTTTATCATAGTTATGCTTCATGATACTGGTACATTTATCATAGTTATGCTTCATCATATTGGTACATTTATCATAGTTATGCTTCATCATATTGGTACATTTATCATAGTTATGCTTTATCATATTGGTACCTTTATCATAGTTATGCTTCATCATATTGGTACATTTATCATAGTTATGCTTCATCATATTGGTACCTTTATCATAGTCTATGCTTCATTATACTGATACTTTTATCATACTCATGATTTTATGATATGATACTTTCGTCATATTGATACTTTTATCATAGTGATGTTTTATTATACTGATGCTTTGTTATACTGACACTATAATCATACTGATACTTTATATATATATATATATATATATATATATATATATATATATATATATATATATATATATATATATATATATATATATATATATATATATATATATATAATTAAAGGATACTGAGAAGGAATAAAATAAGAATAGCATATCCAGAATAGAATCCTATATCCGAGATATAATTTGCGTTATATAAATGTACACAAAGTAATAGATGTCGCTATGGCTCATAGATTTATAGGTAAGAACATATATTTTTCTGTGTCCGCAACACGTCTATATAGGCTGGTTGATACATAATGCGTCTATAGGTTTAATTCATGTAGAAACAGCCATGTAGGGTTTTGCAAACACAACGTTTTCTGTTTTATTTGTTTGTTTGTCTATATTTTGTATATGCCTTTGAAAAAGATTCATCAAGAGTCTAAAGCGCTCAAGCTAGTTATACTAGTCATGCACTGTTCGTATTTGATATCGACATGCATATTTATCTTTGACATACTCAATAAATGTGTAACATGTTTCGTGTTGTTATCGACATGCATTTGTATCTTAGACATAATCAGTGAATGGCTAACATGCTTCGTGTTGTTATCGACATTCATTTTTGTCTTATACATTCTGAGTGAATGTCTGTAACTTGTTTCGTATTGTTATCGACATGCATTTTTATATTATGCTTAATGTTTCGTGTTTCTATAGACATGCATTTTTATTTTAGACATACTCAGTGAATGTCAAACATTTGTTCGTGTTGTTATCGACATGCATTTTTATCATATCCATACTCAATGACTGATAACATGTTTCGGGTCATTTTTGACATGCATTTAACTTAGAAACACTCAATGCAAATTTATGACAATTTGCAATGTTATCAGCACGCGCTTTCATTCTAGACACAATGCGTAGCTGTGAAATATTTCGTATTGTTGTTGACATGTATTTTACCCCAAACGCACTCAGTGTTAGTCTGCATATTTTGCTTTGTCCCAGACATGCATTTTTTTATCCTAGACACCTCCAATGTATATCTGTGACATATTTCGCATTGTTATTGACACGCATTTGTTCTCCTTAGACACATTACATTTATATGTGACATATTTCGTATTGTTATCGCCACGCATTTTTTTCTAGACACATTCAACGCGTATCTGTGTCATATTTTGTATTGTTACTGACATGCATTTTTACGTCATACACTTTACATGTATATGTGTGACATATTTCGTGTTGTTATTTGCATGTATTTTCACCCAAGACACACTCGATACTGTTATTTACTTGACTTCGCCTTAAGCCGATCTGTGCGCTCCAAATGCAAGATCTTATATACAAATTTCATATCCCATTGTTTTGCATTTCATTTTCTTAACGGTATTCATGATTGTGTGTCTATATACCGACCAACCTAATGTATTCCTCTTTCCTTCTTCAGGTTTTACATACTTTTTCTTGCACTAAATTTAAAAATATACATCAGATGTCGCAATCTAAGGTAAAACTTTATAATACCTTTGGCTTTCTCTATTGCTTTATTATGTTTATTATGATCAGAATAACAGGTGTGTCCAAAAAATGTTTCAGGATGTTTTGTAAGAAAGAAAACATCAAGGATCTCCCAAACCACTGTATTATAAAGCTCTATGATAAAATTATGTATAGCTTGTTCGTGTCAATATTTACGCAATATGCATCAAAATAGAGGACACCTGCCGGGTTTTAATGATATAACATATCGGGTTTTAATGATATGACATGGTTGTATGAATCCAAAATCGATGATATCTTACCTGGTTTTAATGATATGACATGGTTGCATGAATCCAAAATCGATGATATCTTACCTGGTTTTAATGATATGACATGTTTGTATGAATGCAAAATCGATAATATCTTACCTGGTTTTAATGATATGACATGTTTGTATGAATGCAAAATCGATAATATCTTACCTGGTTTTAATGATACGACATGGTTGTATGAATCCAAAATCGATGATATCTTACCTGGTTTTAATGATATCATGTTTGTCAGAATGAATCTAAACTTAATGAAATCGTGTCTTGATTTGAATGTCATATGTTTGGCAGAATCCAGATTTGATGCATCTATCGCTGATAACGCAATTCTTTCATCATGTTATCACCGATACGTAAATAATGAGATCACAATCTTGCTGTTATAAGATACGTAAAACAAATAATATTTATTTTAGAAGACGTGCTCCAGAAGATGAAAATTTAGCGGAAGAAGAAAAAAAAAACTGATGAAATTAACTCTATTCCACAACTGGATTTTATTTGGTCTCGTTTGTAGAAGTACTCTTTCCAGTCAGATGCAAGAGGTTGCGGCTTTAAACCCGAATCGAGGCATACCAGAGACTTACAGAAATAGTACTAACAGCCGCCTCGCTTGGCGCTCAGCAATAGTAGGTTAGTGTTGGGACTGGTCGGCGCTGTGTTAGGGTAGTGTAATTAGGTTGGACATGGTGCAACATGTCTGCGGCACGATGCCCAAGTTCTTGACTTCTCTATAATCTTGCAACACTGCAGATAACGCAGCGATATGACAGAAGAATTATTATAAGTTAAAAATCCACATCACACACACACACACACACACATCCTTTTTCTTACTGAATACTTGAATTAATTAGAATATATTATAATCTCACTCTGCCATAAAAGAAGTTATTGCTTTTATATCCACGTATCTCAGCCAAGCCACCAGTCGATATTAGCGATTATTGTGCAAAAATCAAAACTATTATTTTGATATGCCATTAAGAACCACCAACACCGGATTACAAAACATGTAGATTGCAAAACATGGAAGAGCTATGACAGGGTCAAAGTAATTACAACAGATAGTACGTATATACTCTCTGTACTCTTTTAACGATCCAGTCCAACTGAAAACTGTACAGATCCCGATCTACCGTCCCAATATGCGCCGGCAGATCTGGGTCTATGCTGTTTGTTAGAAGCAATCAGTAGGACAAACAGCATAGACCCTGCACTGCAGGCGACTTATTCTATGGCAGTTTATGATCTTTATTGTTTGCAGATTACATTGACTTATAAGCGAGTAAAACGTTAAGAGCTCTGCATTACTCTGACTTCTCTATTAAGTAAAATGTGAATGTCACATATTAGCAACCACAAAATAATAATAACTATTAGATCAAATGACAGACCAGGGATGGCTAATAAAATCAGATTAGTCATGCTAAAAAAGAGACCAAATTCGTCGCATGGCTAAAATTACAAATTCCGATTTCCAGAAGACCAGCTATATATAAAAACGTAATTTGATAAACAATTTAATTCCACAAGGAGGACTACAATATATTTTAACGCTACAAGCCTGTCTCACAAAAAGCACATTCCTCAATGTAAACGGTGGCGTATGACAAAGAATATCGCTAATTAAGAAATGACTAGACCTCCTACTCCAATATTTATAATGATCAATTTAATATCCATCTATTAGAAATGAAATGGGCACTAAATAATAACTTTTTTAAACTGCATCTGTAAGGAATCAGAGCTATTAACGCGGTGTCCTATAAATCACATATTTTCGTGTTTAATACTGTGATTTCATACTGAGATAAATAAATAAATGACAATAAATCAACCACAACCGCTATAATTAACCTTAGAATTGCCAAATTACTTAAAGATTCACTCCTTTTCTCCCTGAAACTGTTCTTTAACACATCAATTCAATTAGGTTGTTTTTCAGACAAATGGAAATTCGCAATTGGTAATGACCCACCAATAAACAAATGTAATGTTGGTAATCAATATGATACAAACAACTACCTGCATCTATTTCTTATAAGATATAATTGGAGAACATTCGAGAAAATTTGATTATATATGTTATAACTCCTTAAGAAACTATGGGATTTTAAGAAAGCGCAAATCAAGGTTTTAAACCTATTGTTTCAACAGTAACTTGCCGAAACGGTACAGTAGAAAGCCTATACAGGGGCATTGGTATTCCGTTTATATTAAGTTGGGCATTTTGCTAAAGTATGGCTTTCTGGAACAATTTATTACTAGTTTTCAAGCTATCGGAAGAACAGACAACAACGACCTATATATAAATCCTTTCGTCAGCCAAGAAAAAAAGCCAAACAGGAGTTCCTCTGTGATCTGTTTTTGGTTCATAGCCATTCATTTTCTGCATAAATAACACAAAACTATTTCATATAATAATAGATTATTTGCTGATGGTCAATCATTTTATGCACTTACCTACGATAATCAATCATAGATTCATAATCTCAGAAGATTCAAAAATATTTCTGATTGGATAAAGCCATAGAGTATTCTAATGGATCATATAAGAACAAAAATCACACCATTCAACAGAAAATCCCCACAAACTATTTCCATTTTAGCAGTTGTATTTCCTAATGCAGTGGCCATTAACACACAACAGAAAGTCATACAAATCTAGCAGTAATCTCTCTGAATGCATTAGTCACTGACACACAAGTACGTCATACACATCTAGCAGTTATCCTTCTGAATGCAGTTGCCATTGACACACAAGAAAGTCATACACATTTAGCAATTATATTTCCTAATGCAGTTACCATTGGCACACAAGTACGTCATACACATCTAACAATTATCTCTAAATGCAATAACCATTGACACACGAGAACGTCATACACATCCAGCAATTAGCCAAAATAATGTAGTTGCCATTGACACACGAGAAAGTCGTACACATCTAGTAGTAATTACTCTTAAGGCTGTAGCCAGTGGTACGCAAGAAAGTCATACAAATGTATAAGTTCTCTTTCTTAATACAATAGCCATTGACACACAAGAATGTCATACGCAGTTATCCTTCTGAATGTAGCAGCCGGAAGTATGTGCGCCAGCAGGACTTTTTGTAGAGGGGAGTCAGGACTTTATGCAGCGGGGTCAGGACTTTTACTGGGGGAGGGGGTCAGTAAGTCACGACTGGAAGAGTTAGTATAAGCAGGAGTCTGAAACTAAAGCTAATATTTATTAAGCGTTTTGAACAGAAATTTGTGACATATATATATATATATATATATATATATATATATATATATATATATATATATATATATATATATATATATATATATATACACTATGATGGAGAATCACGTGACCACCACCACCCCTTTACCCATGCTGCAGGCGCCCATGGCCGTACGTCACGCGTCTAGCATTATTCATGGTTCGCAATGTAGCAGTCATTAACAAACAAAAAAGATACTGCCACAAGGATATTACGAATTAAAAAACCCAGCTGTTTCCCTTCCAAAATTAAACTTTGGAATACTTTAGAATCTAGATGATGAATTCCATGAAACTATATGATCACCTTAACCTTGCAAGAGACATCTATTTATGAGTCTTAACAAGAAATCTCAATTTTAAGTAACTGGTAGCTGAGTTCATTATAGTATCCACTGTCAATGCAAGTGATCCTTTTTCTTCTTCTTCGAGGCCAACATGCAGGAGGCAGCAAATTGTGCTTGTGGTCATCCTTTCTCTAATGTCAAATTTATGCAATAGGAACACACGATCTGTTAATTTCTAATATGTCCATTCTTGGCTTCGGAGACTGAATTAGTCTCTCCTTTAACACCCTAATCCCCACAGCGTTTTAAGAAATACACCTGAACAGTGCCGGATTACCCAATAGGCTGAGTAGGCACCGGTCTATGGGCCCCACGCCTTTTAGGGGCCCCACGACAATGGATCAAAATTACATTTAATTGATTTGATCTTAACGTATTAGGAGATAATTTGCGATAGGGAGGGGGCTCGAGATTTCGACTGCTTAGAGGCCTATACAGGGTTTAATCAGTCACTGAACATGAATCGGAGAGATTTAAATGAACACATATCCTATCATAAAACTCTGCATCAATCCCAGAAAATAAAATTTCAATTTGTGTTCTATCATATGCCCATTTCTGACAAATAATCTAAACAAATTTAAAAAAAATTGTTTTTACAATTTTTTTTTTCATTTATGGTACTTGATGTTTATTGGTAATTTGTTTATACCCAACTTAAATGCTATTCTCTGTTGTTTTTTATATGAATGTTTTGTTTCTTTCAATCGATCGATCGATCGATAAAACCTCTATAATGCGACAAAATTAGCACAGAGAGAAACCTGTATAAAACACCACCGCAACCGCTATAAAAATATGTCCTGATGGGAAATACACCAAGCAACCACTATAATAAATATGGCCTGTTGGAAAAAACACCACAACAACCGCTATAAAAATGTCTTGATGCGAAAAACACCACAACAACCGCTATAAAAATATGTCTTGATGCGAAAAACACCACAACAACCGCTATAAAAATGTCTTGATGCGAAAAACACCACAACAACCGCTATAAAAATATGTCTTGATGCGAAAAACACCACAACAACCGCTATAAAAATATGTCTTGATGCGGAAAACACCACAACAACCGCTATAAAAATATGTCTTGATGTGAAAAACACCACAACAACCGCTATAAAAATATGTCTTGATGCGAAAAACACCACAACAACCGCTATAAAAATGTCTTGATGGGAAATGCACTAAGCAGCCGCTACTGAAGTAAAATGAAACCTGAAGAAAAACACAACCAAACAACTACTCTATAAAAAAATGTCGTTAGATCAAATGAAAATACACCAGATAACTGTCATACGGATATATTGACTTAGGTTGTAATTTGAAGTACAATGATATGAATACGTCAAAGTTTTAGTAGTTTAGTATACAGTTGGCTAAAATCGTTTATCGCCATTGAAATGCATATCGTTGTGATTTTTCGCTAGATATTCGCCATTTTTCAAAAGTTGCATTTGCTTATATCTTTCAATTCTTTTAGCATTTGGTTGCACGCTGAAATTTGCATAATTCTGAAACTAAGATTTAGAACTTTTGAGTTGAACAAATAGCGTCATTGTGGCTTTCACGTTACCTCGTCACCAGTAATTAGCATAGACGAATCTAGAAGAGCGATATAAAAATTGCTCGATTTTAGGTCTCACTGGATAGTTTCGTATTTTGACACCCCCTAATTTTTAAGGTAGAAGGCATGAGCCTGAATATCACAACCCTAGCATTTATAAACTCACACATAAGCTAAATCTGTAATGTGGTTTACATTTACTTTGAGTTAGGCTTGTAAATGGGTTGCCTTGTTGGTGACTGCCTGTCCCAGTTAGACCAGCACTGGAGATCAAATGCGTAACTTAGTCTGCAAATGTGCATCCGACTTGGCTTACGTATTTACATGTGTCTGCTTCAGAGGTAAATATCTAAAAATCTACATGGTTGAGGGGTGATGAAAAGTATGTTAATTTGTTATAGTACTAGGGAACCTTCAAGATCAATAAGGTACATACTGACTCTGTGAGCCTGCTTCTCACAGGAACAGGTTGAAAATAGCTCTTTTCTGTCAAAAATGAATGTAAAAAAAAAAGGGGTTGGTGGTAGTATAGGTTCAGTATCAAAACCACCAGTTGCATAAGGAATTAACCTTAATACCTTAGTCAGAATCTTACAAGCATCCTTTCAACAAAAATCATTAGTTAGTTTTTATTTGTATCTTTATTGTAAAATTATGATCATTTTTCTGCAATAGGTCATTGTCGGATGAAAATTTGGCAAAACAACTGTCCGGTGAGACCTTAGTATCTACTGCAATTAATACTCCACCTTGTGCATTATATTGGTTGTAGCCAAGAGTGATATTCGATTCATGATCTCTTAAACATGAGCGGTGTCCGCGTTTTACATGTCTAGACTGCGTAGGACGAATGCTGCACCGTTTGAAAGTAAATATTTATATTGTTGACATTTTAAAATAACTACATGTGTACACGTTAAATGAACTACACACACACATACATACATACATACATACATACATACATACATACATACATACATACATACATACATACATACATACATACATACATACATACATACATACATACATACATACATACATACATACATACATACATACATACATTCATACATACATACATACATACATACATACATACATACATACATACATACATACATACATACATACATACATACATACATACATACATACATACATACATACATACATACATACATACATACATACATACGTACATACATGCATACGTACATACATGCATACATACATACATGCATACATACATACATACATACATACATACATACATACATACATACATGCATGCATGCATGCATGCATGCATGCATGCATGCATGCATGCATGCATGCATGCATGCATACATACATACATACATACATACATACATACATACATACATACATACATACATACATACATACATACATACATACATACATACATACATACATACATATATATATATATATATATATATATATACATATATATATATATATATATATATATATATATATATATATATATATATATATGGAAAATAAGTTAATGTAACGGAACATCAGTATATATATGACACATAAATTAAATTATATACCCAAGATCAAAACATTAGTACCAGATATACAATTAACACTGCCTATTCAAGGACCTAAGCTGATATGTAGGTCATCTTCCTTCGTCGCCGTGGTGGTGGTTCTGCCAACCAGAACTCTGCCGACGCTTAGTTGTGACGTCATACAGGGTATCTCCGAAGTTCCTATACAGATCAATAAAGAGAAAGAATCTCATTCTGTTAACTAAGGAAGAATAATTGAGAAAGGGGGACAGACAGACAGACAAACTTCAAAGTGGTGACAATACTAAGGTGGTAAATATATATTTGTAAAAACCAAATATGATTTTTCTGTTTTAGTTCTAAACCCAACTTTGATAATGACTGGACCAGAGAAGCAGTTACAAAACTACTGAATGTTGCAGTTTTTTGTTGTAGAATGCCGAATGTTCTAGTTAAGTGTTGTAGAATGCTGAATGCTCTAGTAAACTGTTGTAGAATGCTGAATTTTCTAGTTAAGTGTTGTAGACTGCTATATGTTCTAGTTAAGTGTTGTAGAATGCTGAATGTTCTAGTTAAGTGTTGTAAAATGCTGAATTTTCTAGTTAAGTATTGTAGACTGCTATATGTTCTAGTTAAGTGTTGTAGAATGCTGAATGTTCTAGTTAAGTGTTGTAGAATGCTGAATGTTATAGGTAAGTGTTATAGACTGCTGAATGTTCTAGTTAAGTGTTGTAGACTGCTGAATGTTCTAGTTAAGTGTTGTAGAATGCTGAATTTTCTAGTTAAGTGTTGTAGACTACTGCATATTCTAGTTAAGTGTTGTAGAATGCCTAATGTTCTAGTCAAGTGTTGTAGAATGCTAAATTTTCTAGTTAAGTGTTGTAGACTGCTGAATGTTCTAGTTAAGTGTTGTAGACTGCTAAATGTTCTAGTTAAGTGTTGTAGAATGCTGAAGATTCGAGTTAAGTGTTGTAGACTACTGAATGTTCTAGTTAAGTGTTGTAGACTGCTATATGTTCTAGTTAAGTGTTGTAGAATGTTAGATGTTCTAGTTAAGTGTTGTAGAATGCTGAATGTTCTAGTTAAGTGTTGTAGACTGCTAAATGTTCTAGTTAATTGTTGTAGAATGCTGAAGGTTCTAATTAAGTGTTGTAGACTACTGAATGTTCTAATTAAGTGTTGTAGACTGCTAAATGTTGTAGTTAAGTGTTGTAGAATGCTGAACGTTCTAGTTAAGTGTTGTAGACTACTGAATGTTCTAGTTAAGAGCTGTAGACTGCTAAATGTTCTAGTTAAGTGTTGTAGAATGCTGAAGGTTCTAATTAAGTGTTGTAGACTGCTAAATGTTCCAGTTTATTATTCAGCGTCCCGATCTTCTCCAGAAGCTTCAGAAGACGTGTATTATACCGCTCATGTATTATGTCATAGTCTGACAGCACAGATCGGTTCCAAACTTTAATGAGTGAGAGTTCTCCTGTATGTGAATACTGCAACGCTAACTTGACAATGTCGCGATGAAAGATTATTCCCAGTTCAGAAGCAACCTTCTCCAAATGTAACCATATGGATGTACTAACACGATTCTATCAAGCCTATAGTCATATAAATTGCCCCCTTGTTCTGGGCCAATGCAATTCACAATAAAAGTTTTCAACGCTTTGCGATATATTAAACATAAAAAAATCTGCATGTTCGCGCTTCTTTCGTTCACTTTAATGCTTGTCTTGTGTATCAAAAACATAAAGTTCGTTTACAAATGTAACGGTGACACCGCATTCAGTAAACTTAAACTGAAAATTAAAATTGATTTCGTATTCTTAAGTCATGCTGCCATTAAAATATTAATTGTGTTTATAAGTTTTACGGATTTCAAAATCAGAAGAAAGAAAAATATCCGTAAGAAATAAATGTGCATAAATATGTTCAGTAAATATAGGAAAGGATATTGATGATAACTATTAGTGTCGTATTGCAGAATAGACAACGTTTTGTGATATGCATGTTTCGTACAACGCATGTTTCGAGCAATGCATGTTTCGCACAATGCATACTTCGTACAAAGCATGTTTCGTACAATGCATGTTTCATACAACGCATGTTTCGTATGATGCATGTTTCATACAAGGCATGTTTTATTCAATGCATGTTTCACACAACGCAGGTTTCGTACGACGCACTATCGTAAAATGTTTGTTTTGTACAATGCATGTTTTGTACGATGCATGTTCGTACAATGCATGTTCTGAGCAATGCATTATTTTTACAACGTATGATTCATACAACGTATGTTTCGTACAATGCATTTTCGTACAATGAGAAACTAATTAAACGAAACTATGTCACAGCATAAAGTCACGGTATATGAAACTGATTTCGTGTCCGTTAGAGGTAGGACATTCAGTTAGTTCAAGAAGACACCGATTGTTGTGGTCATATATGCACCTAACCTAAATAAAATGTTTGCAGTTATTAAAAATTAATCGTAGCAGCTAACAGTGTTTGATCTCACTATGCAAACTGGAATTTAACAATTTTGAAACTATTTTCATATTTATTTTTAGAGATAAAATTTCAGTTTTATAGGAGAAAAGTATCTGTTAGAAGTACTTTATTACTTATCTTCATCATTTGGTTTATAAAATACTCTAATGTATTTTAACTACTCATACGTGGAACGAAAAGTCAACAAACAATGTTTAAGACTTCAAACGTATTGGAGAGTGGCATCACTTGAAACAGTGGTCCGCGACTCTAAAAACATTTATGAGCCTCATAAGCCCGTTTACATATGATGATAAGTTCTTCCACCCTCCAAAAATCCTAGCGACCTCCTAGAATGTCCTCGCGTCCATGTTTTTTATCGTGACAAGGAGGTTGGGAACCACTGCCTTAAAATGAACAAATATTATAAATGAGGATTTTATAGGACCATAACAAACCGGATATGACCGTCTACTACGTGGATATGCCCGTGTATATGTGGATCATTCTGTACAGGCATAAACACTACTGTATCACAAGCACGCCCGACTTGGAATGTCACAAACAGGAGCTTTCCATCACCACCTTATAAAACAATTATCGGCTCAAAATAAGATTAAGTAATCCCTGGGCTGTGTCTTTGATGGTTCATTTATTTCTTCGCAGGCAGGGTAGCTGGATTGGTTTTTAGACAGACAAGGTGGTGGGTAGGAGATTGGTTTCACGGCAGCCGGATTGGTTTAAAGGCCGACAAGAGGGATATATCCCCGGGGCCCCGGGCCCGGACTCAGGCCGATAAACACTTTTTAATTGTATAACAGAAAAATTTTGTTTGAACAAGAACTAGGAGAAGACCAGGTGTTTCTTACCTCCAGGTACCGTGATCGCTCTCTACGGCCCTGATTGGTTTAAGGATGAAGGGACGAAAATGTAGATTGCAACTCATTTAACTGTGTCCTTCTTATTATTAAACTTCTTTTTGTAGTACCACTACCTTATTTTGCATATTCTTGACCGATCATCACCCGTTTTTGATAGTCAATTGTAACTGCATCAGGTATAGAGAAGTAGCATACGTTAATGGCAACTGCACCGGACATTGACCCTCCTGAAATAGTTTTCTTGCTAAATTTTTGTGTGATTTGTGAATTTTAATGTAGCTTTAACAATTTATAAGTCATATCGCCACGATGTATGTGGCAGTTTAGAGTGATGTCTAGCACTGGGGCATCATACCGCAGACATGTGGCATGATGTTCCACCCAGTCACATTATTCTGACAGCAGGACCACCAGTCCTAACACCAACCTCTTAATGCTGGGCGCCAAGCGAAGCAGCTGCTAATACCATTTGTATAAGTCTTTGGTATGACTCGGCCGGGGATCGAACCTACGACTTTCCTCATCCGAGGCGGACGCTCTAACCACTAGGCCACCGGAGCTTTCTGATAAATTTTTTTCAGATGTGCCAGCTTAAACTTTAAAAAAATTGTGGTTTATAAATATATTGAGAGAGAGAGAGAGAGAGAGAGAGAGAGAGAGAGAGAGAGAGAGAGAGAGAGAGAGAGAGAGAGAGAGAGAGAGAGAGAGAGAGAGAGAAATTAAATCCCAAGATTGAAAATAATATACATCTGAACGTAACGCATTTTTTTGTAATTAAATCTTAGCTTCTCAGAAAATCAGAATATGTCGTGTTGGAAGAATCACATTTAGAGCACTTATCTAGGCAATGACGCCTGAGCATTGACAAATTCGTACAAAACTTCTCTCTAGAAAATTCAGATTAGTGAAAATCTTCATCTAGCATAATCCGTCTAACTTTTCGCAAGAATTAAGCAATATATATTTAAAACATATAATGGTACGTGTATAAACTTAATATTGTTCTCCCTGATTACGTCAATCTGTTTTTCAGATGTGTAACTATAGGCGGATGTGACGCAACATCTATGACATCATGCCTAAAAATAGCCTGCATGGGCGGTGTCATAAGCTACGGACAAACGTTGTAAAATGGTGGCTAGGTTTTAATATCTGAGTTAATTGAATACGACGTTCCTGGGGCGTTATTACCAGACAGTTAGATTCTGTTATGCAACTTTGAAAGTGTTTCTAACGTCATCTACCTACAGGTGGAAATCGAAATATACTTTATATTCTCTATTTCAGCAATTTAGGCTACTTTCTAAATTAGGGAGGAAAAAACTGTCTTTCAACTTCTGCACAATAAGTTTATTGCTCTAACATCTAAATATTGAAATGTCAAGAGGAATGTAAGCAGGTAATCCTATACATAAATATTACTCAACATTAAGTAATGACTTGCATACTTCATAATACATAGATTTTATTTACTGATTTACCTTTTCATGGCAATTTTGACACATTAAGTAATCTTTCTAATTTCTAAAAGATTAAATAATCTTCTAAAATTCATTCACCGCGGTTTTATTACAGACTTTAGCCTTAAGATTCTGCTGTCGATTTTGTTTCGTCAAATGATTATATAATTAGAATGCCATTCATGATTAATTCATAAAGTTGTTCATTTCAGCAGTCAGTCTTATAATTAAAAGTAATGTACATGGAAATGGACAAACAGGTAGGTGAATATTAGTTAGCATGTGAAAGAATAGGCTTAAGAATAAAACGGATGAAAGAAACAATAAACAAAAATTCAATGTAAGAAATTATAGACAAATAAGAGAAAAATATGAATTTACACATAAAGGAAACAAAGACAATGATAAAGGTCCATAACATTTTGCAAAACAGACATTATAATTTTAATGAAACCAGGAATGAAAAAAAAATATTCAAATTACGAGAATGAAAAGAAGATACTGTTGATCTCGGGGTTTTATTTACCGGTTTTATTAGCCCAAACAATTACATAATGATGATTATCTTAGTTTAAAAATCACTAATCTCCCTAAAATGGAAGATTTCTAGACAAGTCTATTTTGTTTTATATATAAAAATTGCTTAATATTTTTTCTTTGAATGTTATTTTGTACATACCGATATCAGCAGAGCAATATAGTTCACAGAGTACAAGATATAGTTTAGTGTAAGCATCGCACTGGGTACACTCCAATATTCTTCTGTTTGTCCGAAATTCTACATGGTTATGCACGTCAGGTTTTGTTAATAAGTATAAACAAATTCTATTTTTAGGAACAAGGCGAACTCTGACGCGCCCTGTTAGTTTAGAATTTAGAAAGTGTGTACTCGGAATAAATCCGTATTCGTTTGTTTATAAGTTTCCAAATATTAAAATGCATCCATGTCTGAATATTGATGTTGTTTTCTTGTGTTTAATGACATTTAAGATGATATGCTATACACAGCGGCTAGTAAAGCTAGTGGAGAAAAAAACCGAGAAAACCCAGAGAAAAACCACCGACCCACGGGAAGGTACTGGCAAGCTTTCTCACAGACCTGGAACTCACGTGGTCAGTTTTATAGTGGTATTCATTAGTAAGGCGAACGTTTTAGATATATAAGAAATCGTCACGCTTGATCGTAAAACAAAAGAAAAAAGAAAGAAAAAGAACAAAAAAAAAACCACAAAAGAAACAAAACAAAAAACAAAACAATTTGCATGGTCTGTCACTGTTATGTTTTGAATTATAAAACAACGTCCTAACAATTTGTTGGTAAAAGGTGTTAAGCTAATCAAGACGACTTGACTGGCATATAAATAATATAGTAATGTTATTAGTGTCATGAGGCACAAGGAAATTGTAACCAGTCTATAGAACCAAAACATGTCAGTTCAGTTTCAACATCTCTCTCTCTCTCTCTCTCTCTCTCTCTCTCTCTCTCTCTCTCTCTCTCTCTCTCTCTCTCTCTCTCTCTCTCTCTCTCTCTCTCTAGCTTCAGTCCTGGGGCAAACTCCCAATTTCTTATACTCATTTTCACTGGGCCGATATGTCACTGTTGATTAATGGTGGCCGAATTGCTGCTCCCTTTAATCGCTACCGTATTGTCTAACTGTATTGTCTACGAAACGCGCACCCTTTTGACACAGACGATTGGTTAATTTAAGCTGAGAACCAGGCAAATCCTCGAGGAAGAAAAAGTTGTTCACTGGCTGAAAATAATTATCAAAAAATAGCGTAGTTGGGAAAAAAGATGCCTTACTTGCACGCAATAGCAGGACTGAACCTAAAACCGTTTTCATTTTATCGCCGGTAGTACCGGATGTGAATGGAGAAATCTGATCTTGTTGGATATAGATGGTAGTCACCTTGATATCTGTGATACATTGTACTTTGTTAGTCAAATAGCGATTTTTGAGGTTTAAACATTTCTGAAAGATATATTTTGTTCATTGTATATTGCTTGGCATTTAGAGATTTTTTTGGCAGGGATGTGGAAGTTGGGGCGGCAATAATTCGACGAGTTAAGAAAAATCTATGCTTAACATCCACTATTTATCTGGTACGAATAAACAGGAAATATACATAACTATGACGTGATATTTGTCACCTTAGTGATGATGGTATATACTGGAAAACGGCCATTGCATGAGAGGGACTTGTTAAAAAATGCATGACAAGTTATTGGATATTTAAAGATTAATAATATACTAGATTAGCGAGCGAGAGAGAGAGAGAGAGAGAGAGAGAGAGAGAGAGAGAGAGAGAGAGAGAGAGAGAGAGAGAGAGAGAGAGAGAGAGAGAGAGAGAGAGAGAGAGAGAGAGAGCAGCAAATATAAAAATTTTATCGTGTTCCATCTTAACAAAATGTATGATTGTTTTTAAATCTATTAAAACAATTCTAATACACAGAAAAATATATAACAAAGTGAAAGAAAGCTTGTTATACTGTCTGAACCCGTACCGTACCGACAAGCTCTAAATTGTTTACATGCGTCGTCCTTACCGTCGTCTTAAATAAAACAATACTATTTCATTCACGAGATATTCATCTAGTCTTTATTGTTTATTATTGTTAATATTTACCGTGTTTATATACTTTCAGTCCAAAGCAGAAAGGACGATCTCCAATTCCATGGCGGGCACATGCTTATTATCAAAAGTCTTTTCCAACTGGAAACATACAACAGCAAAATTCAAGAACCGTTAGCGCTCCGAATGCCACCCGGAAGCAGTAGAGAGACACATCATGGTTCTACCTGGAATCAGTATACAAATAATAATTCCGGTTCAATACCCACGAATGTAGTCCCAGTCTATTTTTAGATCGATTTTTCCTGTCTCCGTTTGGTGGTGGTAACAAGAGTTAGATTTAGGCATTCTTGGTAAGGATTTAAAGGCAATTGTTTATTCTTTAGAATGTGAGCTTATGGTGTGGTTGTCTGTGTGTATTTCGGCGACAGTACACAGTGGGTAATAAGGCTCTGGTGATGATGTGGAAGATGAAGCTGTGCATGGTGTTTTGTTTACAATTCAGCCTCTCAAAAAAAATGCACAAGTAAAATTAATTGTGTTCTATGGCCACCTAAAACGAAAGACATCAGAGCGATCATATCATCAGCACATGCAAAAGATAAAATGACCACCAGGCAGCGCTTCTTTCATTCCTGAAAATTGTTAAATTTCTTGAGCACCATGGACTGACACTGCGAAGTCATGACCAAAGTGTCAGTAATTTCGTTCAGATAGTGAAACTGCACAGCGAAACAGTAAATTCAGTAATGAAGTGCGGGGAAAAGAAAACCGACAAGTTTATATCTTCGCACATACAAAACGAGAGCCGTGAAGTTGCCACAAATATATGAAACAGTCGCTTCTTCACCATCGTGGTTGACAGGCTAAAACAGCATGGACATAAATGATATCTCAAATGTCTTTGTGAAATCTAAGGAAACACGCCAGGTAACATTTGGGAAGTCTTGAATCAGATGTGAAGTGCAAATGTGCTAATGCAAATGTATTGATTTCATTACATTTTTAAATCGTTGTTTTTATGGCTTTAAGTAATAAATGAAAAAAGAAAAAACAAACTAAATTAAATTTCAATTTGAGTATGTCCAGAATATCTTAAACAAAGATCCACTTCCTGCGTTAATTTTAATAAAAATAGCAGGGAAAGGACTCTCCGCTGCCTCCCAGTAGGAGTGGGAAATCTCCTCCTCCTGCACCCAATACCTGTGTGTTTTCGCCCAATATTAAAACTGATTCTTCACCCATGTGGGTGTAGTGGAGTGGAGTTTAGGTAATGTTGTTAGCAAGTTTTCCTTTTTTTATCCACAACATTAAATACAGCGATGGTAGAAAATTTTGTATTTGTCCCCACCCTCTTTGTTGTACTCTGTTATGAAAAAGTCAAATACATTCCTATTTATTACTGTCCTTATATACATTGATCTTGTAATTATTTTTTTCTACGCATAAGGTTTATAAACAGCAGCAGTCTTTGATTCATGTCAGTTTCTAATTTCTTTGTAAAATTTTGTAATATTTTGTAATATCTGGTTTGCATTGTTTCAGTTCGAATATTGCAGAGTCTATACGCCAGCAATGTACAATATATACACAAAATGTTCATGTTACCTTGACAAATATGTGTTTTCTTCCATTTTTACAAGAAACTGTTTATACATAAAATAGTTTGCAGTTATAGCCACAAGTATGGAGCTAACTAGTATTTTAAAAAACAAAACAGCACTGGCAAAAAGTCCCACTAACATGTTTACATATCCAATACATTTATTGCATGTTAATATTATTCTATTTGACGCGTTAACTAGTTCAGTTTCAACGTTGAGATTTTGTTTACTATTTAGATAATAACATACACTTCGTAATGTCCAGGACACTTGTGAATGTATACTTGTTTTGCAGCGGAATCGATGCCTTGAATCAGAGCGTTCTTGACGATTATTGAAGAGTACTTCCGGTAACAACATATTTCCATAGGTCGATAGGGCGTGACTGGTTTACTAATTCTTATCCTGAGTTGAGCTTGTGTAGTGTAGACACTTGTTTGCAAAGAGATTATTTCAATCACATACGAATCACATGTGGGATGGCTATAAAAAAATTAAAATACTGGTCAAAATACTTTTTTTGTTGTCTATCTGTTGACAAAATATGATTAAATTTTGAATTCACATTTTAAATAATATTTTACAGTTCAATCACAGACAGTCGTTGCAGTTTCTTAATCGCAACATATATCGCACTTAATTATTTGCAATTACTCTTTTCCCCATAAGAGAATCAGTCGACAAACTAGTAATGGTTCTTTCTGAACTGAAATGCATAGATAGATCGATAGATAGATCGATAGATAGATCGATAGATAGATAGATAGATAGATAGATAGATAGATAGATAGATAGATAGATAGATAGATAGATAGATAGATAGAAAAAAAGTTTATTTAGCGCCAAAGTGCCTTTGCCCAGTGACACACCCCGGAAGTGCCCAAGGTTGCTCAGATGGTAGGATTCGTATCCGCATCCTTTCGATTTTGAGTTCAACACGCTAGATCTAGATACTGAGAGACAATGGTTCCCTGATAAAATGGCTGAAGTAAACTTAGTCTACTTTAATTTAATGGTAATTCTATCTACAACTAATGTCAATTTTTATATCCCACTGTAATTATGTAATGTTTACAATATTTATAACTTCAACAACAAAAAAAAAATGCCCAGATCAAAATGTAAGTACAAAATTCGAAAGTTTTGATGGATTAATTTTGACTTGAAGTACTAAAATCATTCGGTTGTTTAGGTGCTACGAATATGATTTAGACAAAGTACAGCAAAGTCTAAGACAAACCCAATAACGGCATCAAAATCACACTTCGGTGCTGATTCTTCTTCTATTGACGAATCTTTAAGAATCACATCTGAGACTCCGCAGGTTTCGCAATATATTCACTACCTGGACTATAAACCATGGTAAATCAGGTGAGTCTCGTATTGAATGCATATTCCTTGAGACCTTGTAGATTGCACACCTGCAAAAGAAAATATTATCTTACGACTTCAAAGTGAGCTCAGCTCGCTTGAATCCCGCTGTTATATTACATATACACTCAAACATGCGAAATAAACACTAGAATCGCCAGTTGTTACTGTTCTGGATTCGACAAAAATTATTACCCTGGACAATAAATAAACCACAAATATAAACACAAATATAAACACAAAAATAAACCACACAAATATACAGCACGCCTGTCATGGATGTAAAGAGATCAAAGGACAGAAATGATAAATGGAAACGTACAATTTCTAAATGTATACTGCCTCTAAGTCGAGTCTAACTGCAAAATGCACATACCCAGATCTGTCGTAGCATAATAAGCCAAAGATCTTGGTCTGTGCATTTTGTTAGGAGTAATCAGAATGACAAACAACATAGACCCTGATCTGCAAGCAAACTATGCCGTGACAAATCAGAATCGCTGTTGTTTTTTTTTTTGTTGTTGTTTTTTGTTTTTTTTTGCAGCTTGACTCAGCATATAAGCGATTACACATGGTAGTTCCTTCAATATATTATTCAAAAAAGTACGAATTAAAATCCTCTAACCTGCTTGATAATATTTTCTCTCCATATTTAAAAATTCGTTTTATACTATCACGCATCCTACATTCAGGGATAGCAATTTACGCGGAGCAGGGTATATTTGTGTAGCTTTCGTTATTAATCTCTCTACCTTGGCTCTGGTGCACATAGACGATGACTAATCATCGTATATACTCGCTTATAAGTAGAGTCAAACTGCAAACAACAAATTTCCTGATCTGAAGCATATTACACCTGTAGATCAGGGTCTATCGAGTTTGTTTCACTGATTATTGCTAACAAACGACACAGACCCAGATTTGCCGGCTTATTTAGAGATGTAGGATCGGACTTCATGATATTTCTAGACGTAAGGTCTACGTGTATGATAACATTCCCTTAGAGACGTATGGTCGGACTGTATGATAATATTCCCTTGAGACGTATGGTCGGACTGTATGATAATATTCCCTTAGAGACGTATGGTCGGACTGTATGATACTATTCCCTTGAGACGTATGGTCGGACTGTATGATAATATTCCCTTAGAGACGTATCGTCGGACTGTATGATAATATTCCCTTGAGAGGTATGGTCGGACTGTATGATAATATTCCCTTAGAGACGTATGGCCAGACTGTATGATAATAATCCCGTAGATACAGAGTGTCTGACTGTATGATAATATTCCTATAGAGACGGTGGGTACCACTGTATGATAATATTTCTAGAAGTTGAGAGGGACTGTATGATAATATTCTCTTAAAAACGGACCCAGACTGTAAGATAATATTCCATTAGAGACAGTGGTCGGACTAAGTGATAATATTCTATTAGAGACAGTGGGTCGGACTAAGTGATAATATTATATTAGAGACAGTGGTCGGACTATGTGATAATATTCCCGCTCGTTCAAAGAAGGAAGCATGTCTATGGTAATAACTTTCAAATCTCTCTCTCTCTCTCTCTCTCTCTCTCTCTCTCTCTCTCTCTCTCTCTCTCTCTCTCTCTCTCTCTCTCTCTCTCTCTCTCTCTCTCTCTCTCTCTCTCTCTCTGGTAATAACTATATCGAAGAATATTGCACGAATCGGACATTGTAAAGTTAACGGAGTGAAAAAAGGGAGTATATAATAATACAGCATTCGGTATTAAAAAACTGGATACATATTCTTTACAATAGCTGAATGAGGTCAGCATGACTTAAAACTTACCCTAATTGAATGATGTTTATCTGAAATCTGACTACTTATAGGAAGTTGAGCTTCCCATATATATCTAGTTAACGAATAGATAAAGATCATTCACACGCACACACATACATACATACATACATACATACATACATACATACATACATACATACATACATACATACATACATACATACATACATACATACATACATACATACATACATACATACATACATACATACATACATACATACATACATACATACATACATACATACATACATGCATGCATACATACACACACACACACACACATATATATATATATATATATATATATATATATATATATATATATATATATATATATATATATATATATATATATATATATATATATATATATATATATATATATATATATATTAAATTGCGACGAAGGCGGGGATATAATAAAACGATATTATCAGCATAAGCAAAAAGAGCACCCACTCACCCAACTTTACTTCAGACGTCAATCAACATTTTCCACTCGTTGGAAATGTGCTCGTCTTTCGTGGACTAACCTACGTCAAAGGATCAGTGTTATACTTGTTTGATAGAAAGAAAAGAAAATGGACAAGATTACAAGAGCTTTTTTAATTTTGAAGTTAATGAGTTGAGAGGGGGAAAACCATCTGTCAAGATTAGATGCCAGATTATCTGACCAATTAAATTAAGAAGATGCTGATATAGGGACTATGATAACAGCAATTTTTAATTGTGAACATTCCGGCCGGCAAGAAATTAATTTCTTTTTAAACTAGTTCCTTATTCCTTATCTTGTTTTTTAAAATAACTATTACTAAAGAAAATGAAACCATGGTAGGCGATGTCAGACAAAATTATTCCCAAAAGTGAAATAGATTACTAATGAAAAGAAGTGTGTATATCGTTAAAAAGTTTTCATTTTGTTAATTAGATATTTTAGAAAGATATTGATTTAAATTTGATCATGTATAGAATTGATAATTTAGTTCAGTCTTAGAGACCAGACGCAGCTTAGAACTCTGTTTGATTGAGAAGCCAATAATTTCACCGTAGGAATCGTGGAATAGCTATTGCGTGGACCGTGGAATAGCTTTTGCATTCTACAAGTAGCTTGTCAAGCTTACACGCATGTAAAAAAAAATCGAAACACGCTCTTTCCATGCTTTTTCTTATAATGTGACAAATCCACTGCATATGAACATTATGCTGTTTCATAAATATATAAAATTTTATTTATTATGTCACATTATTGTAATATTTTTTATACAATCATTCGTTTCATGAAAAGAAACATATCTGATTTTTCTGAAAATATTTTTGTGTGTTTGTAAAAGGAAACTCTTATGCAAACTTTTCGCCACGAATAAAATGAATGATTTTGCAATTTGAAAGCGTTTATTGTCGTAATTACCTGATATAATGTAAAATGAATAAATGGAGCAGTTAAAATAAATCGCCTGCCAAACTTATTTCCGTCTATGGTATATCAACCCATAATGTCGAGATGAAGCTATTTAGTTTTATTTCACAAAAGGGTAGGAGGCCGGAATGATCAAAATAAAATTTAAATAATTCAGAAGGCACTTTAAGCTGTTAAATCTCAATTTCAACGTCATAAATGTCTTCAAGCTACAAACTAGTTTGATTTCGGCAATTTATTTCCTAAATGAATGATGGTAATCAAATATAATGGTAACTGTGCTATTTACGTACGAACTCAGGAAGAAAATGAATTTATAAAATAATTTTCTGTATAGTTTTTTTTTTTTTAAAGAACCAAAGCTTTACACAAATATGGAATAATTTCAAATATATAGTTATCACTGGATTAGAGGTCAAGTGTATGAAACTATGTAAAGTAATCCCGTGATTAAACGTCAAGTGTGTAAACAGATGTAATCACGTGATTAAAGGGCAAGTGTACGAAACTGGGGTGTAATAGTAATCACTTGATTAAATATCAAGTGTGTAAACAGATGTAATCACGTGATTAAATGTCAAGTGTACGAAACTGGAGTGTAATAGTAATCACGTGAATGAAAATATGTATAGTAATCACGTGATTAAATGTCAAGTGTATGAAATTATGTACAGTAATCACAATTAACATTCAGAATTCGTTCAATCATTTGCTCCTCTCATAGGAACCCAAACGTGTTTCTCAGTCATCCAGTTTTCAAAGTTGGATTTGTTAAGCAATTTAAATTAGTATCTTCAAATTGCTTGGTGTGATTATATTGCAATGTTATAAACCACAATGAAAACGTCAGACATGTACATCAGAATCCGAATCGCTAGGATTCATGACACAGTTTTAATTCTGCACACATTTTGCCATACCCAGTTTAATTCTTTACAAATTTTGCCATACACAGTATTTATTTCTGACTACTAGAAGATGAAACAACTTTTTAAGCAACGTCCGATAATTTTACAGAAATTAAGTATTCTACTATGTCATTCTCTGATTAAAGAAGAAATGGTGGATGAATTTGTTTCAACAACATTCCTTAGTATGAACTGCTCATTGGACAAATGGTATGTACAAGTCAACATTTTAAAGATTCCGTTTTCACATAATATTTCTTTGACGTCTACTAGTACCTGAAATTAAACTACACCAATAAATAGCACCATCAAACGCAGTGTATTAATTTAAAACAAAACTGTCAAAATAGATGATACCAGACTAGATCAATTTAAAAAAACTACCAGAACAAACGACGGTACAATGATGAAGTGTAATTATACCACTTCCTTTATTTTTAGCAAACGTTCAATTCCTATTAGATGTCAGGTGAATGCTCTGTGAAAACTCATTTTCTGAAACATGCAAATCTACACAACTTGAGAGTATTTTTTCATCCATATGGTTTGAAACTTCTAATAATATCAACTGATTTCGGCTAATTTTATTGTAATTTGTTTTTCTGAATAAAGGTCTTTGGTATGCGATAAAATTGTAAGAGACAAGATGATTTTCAAGGAAAATGCATAGATTATGAACTAGTTGTCTGAATCGCTCTTACAGATTCTCTGAAATGAAATTTGTAAGAAGTTAACCCGTTCTTATGACTACTTAAGCTTAGATATGTTTCTCAGTGCCCATGTGTTCAATATATTGTATACCAAGTTGAATCATTACATAATTTACTTGCTGTTCATCTTTTTAAAATACTTTTAAATGTAGTGAGAATAATATTGTTGAATGCAATCTCTTTTCCTTTTCTCTAGGAAGATTTTTATGTCATCCAGCTAGTAAATTACCTATATTGTAATCTCTTTATCATGTTTTGAATGTGCACTAGTTGAAATGTGCCGTTTTTAGACCCAGTTAATATTGCGAGTCGGTTTGTAAGTTTGCAATTTGTGCATGTTCTGACTCCGTCATGGTCAAATGAGCTGTTTTATACACAGCTATCAAAATCAAGAATTGTATTATCTTTTATAGCACAACATTTTCATTATCATTAATGGCAAAATCAATGTACTTTCGTCCTTTCAAATTGAGATGTGAGCGTTTGTTACTATTTCATTTTTTTTATTTTCAGCTGCATTTCAACCGTGAAACGTTTCATCATTTTCTTTTGAATACATAACTTTTACCGTTTTTTATCTATAGCAAACTTTGTTTAGTTTACACATACCATCAATTTGACTCTAACACTAATCCAGTATTTTTCATATTGTGTTTTTCATAGAGAATGGACACAAGGGTTTGCTTGTAAACTTCAGACATATTCTACCACGGATTCAACATGTTATTACAAATTGTTACCAGAAAGTCGTCTATTGAAATTCACTCTCAGAAATATGTCAACTATCTGATGGTATTCCTCAAGGTTCAGTGTTAGGCCCTTTCCTATGAATTATATAAAGAATATTTTCTTGTAAATTAAGAACCTTTACACGTACAAAATTATAATTATTGCTGTTGCGAAACTATGAGTGTGTAAATCATCGGCTTGACATTTTTTTATTCTACTCGAAACTACATTATTTATTACCAATAAACCAACTGAATTTCCTTTCTCAGATTCTCTTTGGAAATTATATCAATGTGCTTCCCGATTAAATTTATAGACTCATATGACTAATATTTCCTTCTGATTTTAAATGGACCAGTCTTTCTGAAAACGTATTTATAATGCATCTAAATATATCTCCATGGTGCTTGGCTAACATAAACGTTTAAAAGAAGAACTATTGGTAAACTATTCAGGTCTCAAAATTTAGAATGTGATTGTGAAGTCTGGTATAATTGCAGTTAATAAGATTGGAAAAGATTGGACAAATACCAATCTGAAGCTGAACAAATCGTTACACACGGTCCCATATATTGGTTTTGAGATTCTTTTGATGTAGAACTTGTTGCACAACGAAGAGAAAATTAAAGATTAGGCACCGTGTATTATATCATAAACAAATCAAGTCTATAGCTATTTAAGAGATATTCCTCCACCAAAGAGATATGGGGAATCTAATAATTATCGATCAACCAGATCTCAAAACGTCACATCAATCCGAGCCAGACTTCCGATTTTTAGCCACAAGGAGAGAGAGAGAGAGAGAGAGAGAGAGAGAGAGAGAGAGAGAGAGAGAGAGAGAGAGAGAGAGAGAGAGAGAGAGAGAGAGAGAGAGAGAGAGAGAGAGAGAGAGAGAGAGATCATCTTCCAAAATTTACAGCAATATTATTTTATAGGCATATTTCGCCCAAGTATTAGGTAGACATTTTGAATTCCGACCTTCCCATAGTAAGCTTAGTTACATTTTCAAAATGTTTTTCTGGTAAATTGCATGAACAAAGATGTTTTCTCTCTTGTCCCTTATCCATCATTTCTGTCTTGTCTTTTGTACATCTTTTCTGTATTGTCCCTTGTCCATCTTTTCTGTGTCTTGTCCCTTGTCCATCTTTTCTTTCTCTCCCTTGTCCATCTTTTCTGTGTGTTGTCCCTTGTCCATCTTTTCTGTGTCTTGTCCCTTGTCCATCTTTTCTGTGTTTTGTCCCTTGTCTAGCTTTTCTGTCTCTCCCTTGTCCATCTTTTCTGTCCTCTCCATTATTTAAAGGAAAATACCGTTTACATAGTATTTATTACATACATTTTATGGGATTCATGTTTTATATAATCTCCATGCGAAAATGTAAAAAAAAATATATTTGAATGCACCGTGTTATTATATTAGTGCAACGACCATCCGTCATCAGAGACTGTCCGTGACGAAGCAAAGTTGGATTATGTTTACAGTGGTGACAAGTACTTCCATGACGAAAAAAATCAGCTGTTTATTTTCCAGTTAGACGTTCTTGATGATCTAGCTAACGTGGCAATCTATGCTCATAATGTTCGGCCTAGATAAAATGTGATTAATGTCTTCAGTTGATGGATAGTTCCAACACTAACTGCATCTTTGTTTTATTTTCACTCGCTCAGAAACAGGCAAGAAAAAGAAGGTACAGCTGAATTAGAATCAAACATAACTCACGGTGTATGTGGTAAAATGTTTGACACCATCCGATGGGATGACCCCAAAATGAAAGTCTATAAATGTTTTGAATTTTTGTGCAGGAAGGAGGTACATGGGGGTAACGCCATGAATTACCGCACATGACTGTGTATAAAATGTTTGCATTTTTGTGCAAGAAGGAGGTCCATGTGTGTGACACCATGAGTTAGAGCACTAGATGACACCAACCCTAGTAATGCCACTGTATCCATGCTCAATAGAGGCTGTAACTACTGAAATGTGTATTCTCGACCACCCACCCCCTCTCCACACTTCTCTCTGACTATGAACACGTTTCGCTTTCCTTAACACGTTTGCAGTTTTGGTGACTTGATTCTTTCTGGTCGAGTCCGGTCGCTATTCGGTCCAAAGTGTAACCGGGACTTGAACTAAAATGTAGCAAGATGGTGGATCGGTAAGTACCACTAAGCCGACCAGTACATTAAATGTCACATAAAGCAAACTTAGGCATTCAATAAATGAAGAAGGTTAATTTTTCTTTATTGAATATTATAAAAAGAATTCCAGTTAGACGTTTGTAAAAGTAACCTTCCTGTAAACAGGAATTTATTTTGGGTCATGACATACCGATCAGAACAAACTTTTTTTTTAAAGAGTTCCACTTTGTCATGTAAAGTGATTGTACCGCCCAAAATGCAATCGGGCCTTACCTTTGGCTATGGACAGGATTTGATGAACAGAAAACATGGACAGGAGGTAATGGATAGGTCAGTATCTCAAGAAAAGAGAAGATATCTTGTTACTTAAAAGAAGTATTAATCATGAAACAAGCAAATAAAGGTAAACTAATTTTTTTTAAATATTACTTTTATTCTTTTTTAAAAGTGAAATAAAATTTTAGTTTGAAATTAAAATCTAACATTTTTATTTCTGTCTGTTACTGTTATTTCGCTGAAACGGAGACGTGTTTTGGGTCAGGAAATCCCGGTCAGATCAGTTGCGTTCCGTCATACCTCCAAAATATACCCCTGACCTACATAAAAATGTGCAATAAATCAAATAAAATACCAGGACAATCATCGGAACAAATCATGTTTACAAATTTAGGGAAACTGAGCCACGTTATCAAAACCCATATATTACTGTTCGTAAATAATATTTGTTTCATACTACAATACTAAAATTTCCCGAAAATTAAGCAGGTCACACTGAACGATATTTGTGGATTTTGTTCGTATTCATTTTAGTCTTTGCTCGCAAGTTAAAAATCGGATTTTTGTAGGAGTAGTGTTGTATAAAAAACATGTCTCAACAGCGCATCGTCTTTTGAACCAAATGGATATATCTGATTTCTAAGTCGAGACAAACGATGGAATTAAAAATGGCTCAGAAAGTCAATATATCATGAATATATCCAATACGAAGATAAGAAGAAAAATGCGCATGAAACTGGTATTATATCAACCATTTTTTCCTCCTGCCAGGTAGGCTTAACATTTCTTGGAAGAAAAAATTAAAAATCTCATTATTATCAATGATTATCAATCATAGTGGCCAAATTTACGGCCAGGTCAAGTACGGTAAGAATAATCTTACGTAATCATTGAACAAGTCGTCCATTTCAAAATTACATAATACAACACCTACACAAACTTAAATATTTTGCACTTTTTTTTAGCTCGGTAAGATTGCCCGTTAATGCAAGATAAAAGAAATCGTAGCGATTAGCTTAAAATCACAGTTGGTTCAAGGCTAAGATTAGAGGACCTACGCAAAACCCATTCACTGGAAAGCAAAACCACATCTCTTATCATGGTCTGCATGCAGTTCGTCTATAAAGAATCCTAACTTGTAATATTTTGTGCAGCATTGGAAACCAATTAATTAGGATGCGCTTATAACTTGAAATGATACAAAGTTCTTAATAAATGAAACTAATTGCACTAATTATTCAGCAATATAGAATCTAGCTATTGAAATGACCTAAATGAACCATGCAACTACTGTATAAAATAACAACGAACACTTTTTATACTTAGGGCATTGAACTTGTCAATTGACAGTTCCTTCTACAGTTCAATTATCAACGTGTGTATTAGTCTGTTTAAATGGATTAGATGTCCGCATTATGAACATGGTCAGCTACCATTTGTTCTGCATGTCGAAAATAATTAATACCAATCTCATAACAATTTTAAAGGTAATAATCTTGGCATATTCTCAATTAATCTATGAGTTACAGAAGTGCTACCACTATCAAAAATTGCATACAACTCATGTTGGTCACAGAAAAAACGTTAACAAAACTGAAACGTCTGAGGCAAAAACGCGATCTTAGAATATTTTGAACGTGGAGCTGAGCGTGCTAACTATATATATATATATATATATATATATATATATATATATATATATATATATATATATATATATATATATATATATATATATATATATATATATATATATATATATATATATGCAGAATGAGGATAGTAATGAACGTTGACGTAAATAAATAAATAAATAAATAAATAAATAAATAATTTAGTAGGCCTGGTAACCTCTTTCTATGCGACACACTACAATGCATTCACTATTGGGTTGATAATATAATCTAGATAGACATACAATATAAAGGAAGAATAATAAGAGAGAGAGAGAGAGAGAGAGAGAGAGAGAGAGAGAGAGAGAGAGAGAGAGAGAGAGAGAGAGAGAGAGAGAGAGAGAGAGAGAGAGAGAGAGAGAATAATAATAATATACCTAGATAGATAGACAAGGAAAAGGAAAAATAATAAGGAATCGTGTGAAGAAATTCAGAGAGAATATTTACATAACAAGTAAGGGCTATTTTAGGTACCTAATTAACATTGAAAATCAAATAACGCTGACAATTCAATTGTCAAAAGGGGTTGAATAGTACGAAGCGTGCAAAAAGTGAAGATAATAACAAATGATAAAGAAGAAAAGAAGGAGAAAGAGCGATATCGTATTGAAATAAGAAAACAAAACAACAACAATACCAAATCAGGTAAAGAGTGAAACCACACATATATCATATCAATCAATACACATATCTTCTTTGGTCTCTTTTGTGACTTTTATGTCATTAAGTTGTACTATTGAATCGACAGCATTTATTCAAGGATGTAGTACTGTGGGATCACGTGGGAACAGCTTTTGCTTAATTATTTTGCCCGTTCCTGTCGCTTTTGCGCTCGCCATAGTTTCCCCATCCTAACGCCCCGCATCTGAGTAAAGTACGCTCCGTCATTGTATTGCGTTCTCTCACTTCTGTCTTTAGCACTACACCACTGCATTTACATGACCTACGTGTACATGTTTGATTTCATCCTATCTGTGCTTTAACACTACATATTTTCTTTATATTTATCAAATCTCTGTTTTTAATATGGCTTTATTTTGCAACTCCTTCCTATGTTGGTTGTTTTAAAAGTCTATTATCTCCTGCATATTTCTTTTTTTTTAATTACATCAAAGATAAAATAGAATTTCCATAATTAATTGTTGTAAAAGTATATTGTTATTTCAAAATTCGTTTCCAGCTTTTCAAAAGCACAACTAAATGACTAGTGTAATCGACCTTGCCCTTTACAAAAGACGTTAGAAACAAACAGATGTATCAAGTTTTAAATGTTATCACAGAAGTACCTTTACGGAGTCTTATTATTTTTGTATATTTTAAGGCAAGGTTTAAAAGCACCTCGAGTATTGAAGAAACCATCACTAAGTGTCATTTATTGAATAATATTAATGTAAATATGCTTTTTTGAAAATAATAAACGTACGAGCTCTGGGAACAATAGCTACTTTATTCTTAAAAAGTAGGACAACTTGCAACAAACATGAAGCGTTAACGGCGTTCATCTGCCTGGATATGTGTTAAGATCCTATATTTTGCAAAATCTGAGTGGAAACTTCCTTCATTACAGAATTGACGAACATAATTTAAGTGACTAGAAATGATGTCATTTTTAAAATGTTATGCTTGAAAATGAAGGATTTGTGAAAAATGGATAAATTTCCGCACCAAGATTTCTTTTATTCAAATTATTTGGAATCAAGACCATTGAAGCACTTACGATTTTTTATGGATCATCTGTCCACAATCTCCAGTGTCCAAACTTTCCCACGTATTTGTCTGTCGTACCCTTCAGAGTAATGATGTAAAAACAGGGCGTGACAATGAAAAAGGAAGCGGATACTTGACTACATTCGGATTCATTGACCCCAAATGATTCTGAAAGGTAACTCGATTGAGCAATCCGTCGTAAATGTTGACATTTGATTAAATATAATCTACTGACTCCGCACCCGAATGTGATCGACCATGAGAGTATCGGTTACCTGCGCCATTAACCAAGAGTACCCGATGGAGTGTAAATAAAGCGAAGGAATGAGAGGTAACCTTTTAAGTGGCAGAGAGAAAATCACGGCCGTCAAAACATTATGTGAGAATGATTAATGACAACATAATGGGAGCTTCGGCGTATGAAAAGAACTTATCTAAACGCTTCCCTAATTGTAGATCGTTCGTGTAGGCATCCGAAGATAACATCACTGTATCAACTGATAGCTTTTATCCTACGCTTTGATGAGCTCTAGGCTCATGTGTGGCTTGTAATGGTGTTTTCTTCTTCTTTCACCTTGACGACATGGAGTGTTATCGCTTTTAAGTTGGATGTGTATGATGCTCTATTTAGGTAAACATTTCTCGCATGTCGAAAAATGGCGACACGGTATGTATTGCTGTCGGTGTTTTTCTTAGAAATGAATTAGTTATCTTTTTATACCTAGAATGGAAAGAAAACTGAGAGTACAAATACGTGTAATCTAGCCCGGTATCAATATACTAGGCTTGATTTATTTCATTTGAAGAAAAAAAATACACTTTTCACAAACTTATCCCTTAAAATCGCTCGAACTGGTGGTATGTGCCACGTTATGGAACTACCGACCATAAGGAATATGGAACATGGCATACATTCAGAATACCAGAATAATTATGTATCTGCCTATTATACGATGAATGGAAAATATGATTTTATTGATACCATCATCACTTTTTTAACTTAAGGATACATTCACTAAGTAACATGAATTGATGAAATAAAAACACGTCAATTATTTTAAACCATATCCATATGTTATACATCATCGTTATGATCGTTTCTCTCTCTCTCTCTCTCTCTCTCTCTCTCTCTCTCTCTCTCTCTCTCTCTCTCTCTATATATATATATATATATATATATATATATATATATATATATATATATATATATATATATATATATATAGTACTCTCTAAATTTCTTGTTATTATTGACTTTTAGTAGAATATATAAATTATAGGATTATATATTAATAATTAGTGGCAGTGTAATATATTCATATTATAATAAGCCACCCACCCTTCCAGAACAGAATTATATCGCATGCAGAATGCTAACAAATATTAATTGGTCAATTGTGGGAATTAAGATTATTTATCCACTATAGTAGCTTTTTTACTGCTGGTCAAACATTTATCTTTGCAATCACTACCTCATTGGATAGTAAGAAATGATCCAGCGTTGTCCCAGTTATCCATAAAATCTCCGCTTCATTCGATATTACGAGATGGCCCATTTTTACTACCCCGTTTCAGGTTTTCCTCCCTCACCCCTTGCATCAACAATTTGATTTTCTTTGGTACGATATTTCCATCTTCTGATGCAATTAATTCTGGGCATCAAAGGAACTGTTTTCCATTACGTTTTCAAATCCACTGCTAGTCTTCGATTATATGACTTTATCAGACAAGCGTCCTTATCAAAATTACGCTACCTGATTTCGTGTCTGAAAACTGAGTCAGTTACAAAACGTTAATAAGGTTCGGTGTGATGTCAAGTTCCATGCACGGATCGGTCTTGAAATACCATTCCCAGAGGGGATATGCGGCACGGAAGCATACTCCTGCGCAAATCGCAAATCATGGATTAATATTGTTGTTGTGAACTAACTCCACTTTTGCCTTCACATTTTGAATGAACTGGATCTTGTAAGAGGAAAGTTTTGACAATATTACGAACGCTAGGGTTTTTAGCTTATCAGTGGCGTAAGCGATAAGAAAACTGTTGACAAAACAAGTAAACGAAAAGAAGGTTAATAATGGGATCTCTGTAATGCAACGGAAAAAATCGTTAATTAGAATCATTACATTGAATATGCTTCCTTCAGGTCTAGCGTTCTTAAATATACAAAGGAAAAGTATTCATCAAGCGCAAGATACGTAGACTTTTAAAATAATAACGTTGAATAATTGATAGTTCTACCGCACTCTTCTCCTGTGCTTTCCGAGGCTTGAGTGAAGTTGAAAATTTCAAACCAATTCCAGTTGATTCTTCTAGTGCTAGTCATAAATATATGTGATTTGTTGTGGTATAAAATTAAATTAGTTTTTTTTAAAAAAATACATTTAAGCATACAGTGACATAGATTCCTAATAGATAGATAGATAGATAGATAGATAGATAGATAGATAGATAGATAGATAGATAGATAGATAGATAGATAGATAGATAGATAGATAGATAGATAGATAGATAGATAGATAGATGGAGGAAGGGATTGGTGGGTGGGTGGATGGATGGATGGGTGGAGGAAGGAAGGGAGGGGCAGAAGGGAGGGAGGGGGATTGGTGGGTGGATGGATAGATAGATGGATGGATAACGTATTTAACCCTATAATATTATCATATCAAGTACAATAATACTACTGAAAAGTGATAACTATAATTGCAGTAATAGCAAAACCGGGAGGACAAATAAGCGCAATATTGTTGTTAGTTGTCTTTATTAACAACCTTCCCCAATTCTATCGTTGATCATAAATTTCGCCATTCATGAAATAAACCGTTACTTGAAATAATCTACTTGAAATAATCAAGATTGTAGTCTTAAACGACGTTCAAATATCCAGATTAAAATGCAATGACAGTCTTTAAATCAGTCAACGAAGTCGCTTGTAATTCCGATCTTTTTCCGGGGTGATCCAAATATCGTGATATGATATATTCGACAAATTCCGTTAGTGACCAATCTAATAAAAGCAGTTGTACGTGGCGCACAAATATATTACACGGGGAATGAAGATAAGCAGCTCCAATGTTTTGTTACAAGCGGATCTCAGAATGATAAAAATACGACTCGGGTGAATATGGGTGATCAGCTGGGGCGATGGAATATACAATGAGGGCGAATTTGGTTTGAAGACAATAAGATATAGCGTGGTGTTAGCTTCTCATATTTACAACCATGGTGTCATCAAAGCTTTAGTGTCAGTTTCGACTGAAATCGGTTGACTCACGGATGTCGACAATCAACATCGGATTAATTCGTACAAATATGAAAAATGGCAGGGTTCACAGCTCGAGGGAGAAATGACATGGCTCATAATGTGACGAACTGTCGATATTATCAGGTTTTAATGGAACTCTACGATGTTTATGACTACTATCTTTGCACGGAACGGCGGCATTGGGACTATGCATACTAGTACTGCTACTGCAACAACTCTAACTAGTAGTAGTAGTAGTAGTAGTAGTAATAGTAGTAGTAGTAGTAGTAGTAGTAGTAGTAGCAGTAGTACTGTTAATAGTTGCAGAAGAAAATGAGGAATAAGAAAACAAATGGTGATAGTGGTGATAGTAGCAATAAAAGAAGAAGAAACAGACGTTACAGCTGTAATACAAACAATATCTGAAGCATAACGAGAAGGAAAGAGGAATAAGTAGTGGTCCAGCAGTAGTTCAACCTTTATTGGTAAATCTATTCAACGACAGTTTATAGTTTATTCAATATAGGTAAATCTATTCAAACGATTGTTGACCTGAACAGTTGTTATTCAGAACCAGCGAATTTTCTTGTTATGATAGCTTTACAAATTCATATAATATTTTCAAGCACGTAATGAGATTTTCATAATATTCTAATTTTTTCTTCGTCATATGGTATTGACATTTTTTTCATGATTATCCGTTATATAGCTGGCCGGAGCTACTTGAAGAAGATAACCAAAGGCCTAACAATCGAAAGGTATGACAATAACAAGACCTAACAATAGAATGCCTGACAATCTGCAAATAAACTTTGAAACAATACTTTGTGTCTACAAATAAGATTAAAAAGACACAAAGGTAACATTTTTAATTCTGCACTGCTTTCAAACGTTTTAGTAATAATATTGTAAATACTATACAGATGATAATGTATGAATGAGATGGAAACAATACAGAATTGTGACATATGTGGAATGAGACTCGATCTCTGACTGGTAGAATTTAAAAATAGAAACTTATAGCATATCAATGGATTAAGACACGATCTCCGGTTGGTTGAATATTAAAATCTGCATAAGTAAAATCCATATTAAAACCTGCGTAAGTAAAATCCATATTAAAATATTAAAACCTACGTAAGTAAAATCCATATTAAAACCTGCATAATTAAAATCCATATTAAAACCTGCGTAAGTAAAATCCATATTAAAACCTACGTAAGTAAAATCCATATTAAAACCTGCATAATTAAAATCGATATTAAAACCTGCATAAGTAAAATCCATATTAAAACCTGCGTAAGTAAAATCCATATTAAAACCTGCATAAGTAAAATCCATCTTAAAACCTGCGCAAGTAAAATCCATATTAAAACCTACGTAAGTAAAATCCATCTTAAAACCTACGTAAGTAGTAATAGTAGCAGTAAATAGTAATAAAATGTGAGATATTATGATACCATGGTCGTTATGGCGCTAGCTGTCTCACATGGCTACAGGGAATTAAATATTAGTTAATTTCTAAGCAAAATATCCACAGAGAATCAGAAACTGTTGTATTTAAGGGTTTGCCGACGATCACAATGATTTCTTTTTACGGAAAATTGAGTCTTACAAGCAATACGAGTTCGTTATCTTTACCGCTTTGATGTGAGTGTAGTAGAGAAAAGTAGGATTGAAAGGTTTGGACATAAACATCTGCGTGTAACAACAAGAATAAGTATTTGATTCATATCTCTGCGGCCACTACCTGTATCGGTAAATGCCTCTCTCTTTAAATGTCATCTATTTAATTAAATGGTCGGCAAATAGATAGACATGCAAAGAGATACACAAGTAAACAAACAAAGAAACATATATATGAAGTTATGTATGGTAATGAATGCAAATAATCAAAAATATATGATGATGACAAATGAAATACCTGACTGTCATTTATTATGTAAATATAATAATGTTCATTTGCACAAACTGCATACATGATAAATCAGGTAATATATTTAAGTCTCGTAAAAAGCATACCATTCTTTTTGTTACTAGAATATCTTGAGACGTTTTTTTAATATATCTGTTGGCATGTTCCTCTCTTTCATTTGCAATAACAACAATATTGACAATATTACTACTGCTACTATAAATACTGCCACCACTACTACTTTTACTACCACTACTACTACTGCTACTTTTACTACTACTACTGCTACTGCTACTTTTACTACTACTACTACTACTACTAATAATAATAATAATAATAATAATAATAATTTGTGAGAACTTCATAATCTGCCTTCGTGCTATTTTAAATGGAAATAATTTAAAAGAACTATAATTTTTTTCCGTAAAATACAGTTATTTATAGAGTTATGTAAATAGGTCTCACGACATACTTCAAATCTTAACTCGGCATTTAAGTAACAAAATCAAGTTTATCAAGGTCACTGCAAACCACGTTTGATAATAGACTGTTGTCAAAGGTCCTCATTGTTTTTTGTTAGGCATATTTTATTGAATATATTGTGCAAAGCGATTGGGCACTAAAAGCCTTTATTATAAGAAATACAAAGGACATTGCATCAGGAAACAACTGCAATGATACTTGAATGTCTGTAAGGACTATAAAGATCTAAAACAATCAGATCTAATATCTCTCTCTCTCTCTCTCTCTCTCTCTCTATATATATATATATATATATATATATATATATATATATATATATATATATATATATATATATATATATATATATATATATATATATATATATAACTTTCTCTCTCTCTCTCTCTCTCTCTCTCTCTCTCTATATATATATATATATATATATATATATATATATATATATATATATATATAGTTGCCGTCATATCGTCATATTAATTACCATTTAAACAAGAGACACGGATATATGGAGAAACGAATTCCACAATTGATCTTTATTATCAGGCTGGCTTATAAGACTTGTGTTTTTGTCATCACTTTACAGACAAGAATTTATACTAATAATGAATCCTGACCTTATCTCTTTTCTGTCGTTTTGTTAAACTATCGCTCTGGTGTAAATAAAATAAAATAAACAATCTGTTCCGTGAAAGGTGCAGTCGCCTTGCTTCGTAGCTTGGGTGAACATTATAGATGTTCAAATTATACTTGTTATTTCACTTTGTGGTTAAAAGAACCCACTAACATTATAGCGCTCAGTTGATTCCGTGAAAGTACTAAAAATTTAGTGTTAAACTGTTCATTCAGTCTACATAGTGAGCCGTGGATTCCGTGAAATTATTTATAGTCTGATTTAAAACTGTGGACTCAGTTTTGAAATGAACTTTTTTCGACGTGGATTTAAGTGGAATTGAGACCAAGTTTTAAATCTGGTTTCGGTTTTTAAATGAACTTATGCCGTGGTTTTCGGCGGAATTTTGGCTAATTTTTAAAACTGGATTCAGTTTTAATAATGACCCCTTATAAGACAAACACGAATGGAAGACATGAAGACTAAGTAACAGAAAATAGAGAAAACCATCAAGTTTTGTAAAATTCAACAAAATGATCCATTTTTCTTTAATACAAAGTGAAAATTTAAAAATAAAGTAGTCTTGTGAGTTAAATCTACAATAGTCCTAAAAGTTGCATAAAATGTCCAAATGTACAGAGTTCCAACTAATTCAGAACAGTGGTGTTCTGAATAAATTCCGATATTAAATGTACTGATATATCAATAGCCTGGAAGTTGGTGATGTGGCATAAATGATGACGTAACACATTGATATAATCCAAAAGTTTCTTGAATGAATAAACAGTAATTCCAAAACTAGTGATACAATCTAAGAAGTATTAATTACCACTTTGTAATTCTTGTGAACAATTTATATAAATAAATCCTCTGAAATAAAAACTTAACACAACAATAAGACTTATTCCACTTCTGATGTTAAGGTAGGAATGAGAAATTCTGAAGTAAACAACTCTATATACATGCCCACATAATCTATGTCTCAATAGCCATTTTCTGGAAATAACCTGTCATTTTAGTTGGTTCTAACATATTTTTAATTTCTAAATTATACTAGACCTTGAACTCAACATCAGTGTTTACTTCCAATTAATAATCATCTTAATATCTAATCTAAAATCACAGAGAATTATTATTTATGAAATATATTGTTTACCAAACATAAAACATAAAAAAAGCAATATATCTGAGTAGTCAGGTATGCCCTAAACTCAATTACATAAAACGGCAGGTGTTAAAGAAGCCGAAGTAAGAAGACAGGTGAAATTGCACCCCATCCCCTCCAATCCATGTAAGTTACTGCATATTCTCTTTCGATCAGAACAGACTTTCATCCAAAAAGTACTTGTATATTATAATTCGTATTAACAAACCTGGAAATTGCGGAAGAGAAATGCGAGAAGAATGCGTGTATTTTGGTTTTCCTGCTACCTTTTAAGCTATACGATTACTTAATTATGTAATCCAAGACATTTATTGCGAAATAGTTGAATCCTTAATTTATTTGATGAATAATTGATGCTACAATTCTGGATTGCTTCTTTGTAAGAACGTGACGGATAACTTACTATATATTGTTTACCTTTTAATTCTTTCCTTTGACACTCTTTTGACCCCAATAGTCTAAGTGGTCATTGCATGTCATGTCGTATTGATCTCCGTTACGACAACACGTTGTCACTGTGTCATTTTCTGATTAAATAGGGTGATAATTATTGTCCTGTAATTAGAGCTTTGTCGTCCAGTGCCATCTAGTTTCAACCAAAATAATGATAGGCTGTCCATCTTGCGACACATGCCACCAATGAAACCCGGTCATCAATTCAGCCCCCATACGACTGTAAGCAGTGATAATACTGCTAAGCTAAATAACATCTGCAAACAAAGACGTGTCCAATGTTTCTTCTAGTCCTAGGACAAAGCAAATTATACTTTACCTTTAAAAGATAACGTTTCAATGGAATTTATATCGCACGTGTCCATATTGAGTCAGAATGTAGTAGGTCTCTAAATACATAAAAGTAGTACTCTAAAATATAAAAAAGTAGTACTCTCTCTCTCTCTCTCTCTCTCTCTCTCTCTCTCTCTCTCTCTATATATATATATATATATATATATATATATATATATATATATATATATATATATATATATATATATATATATATATATATATATATATATATATATATATAATTTTTGCGTTATAATTACTTTGATGCTGACCACATCACAAAATACAGAATGAATCAGACTTGTCATTACCTTTTCAGTTTGTGTGTCTCATATAAACAAACCATCACACGTTGTGAGATCGGTGAAATTTATCGACTGTTTTTAAGGTAGTTTTTAGGAACGGACGTCACTCTAGTCCGATCATATCCGTGTGTGTGTGTGTGTGTGTGTGTGTGTGTGTGTGTGTGTATTTTTGTTCAATGTTGTTTTTATTTCTATTGTCAGAAATATAATCTCTTAAAATAAGTAACAGAAACGAGTGAAAACCAAACAAACTTTGTACAATTTAGCAAATAATTTATTTATCTCGAAAACAAAATGAAAATGAGAAGAAAGAAAGAACTTAATGAATTGAGCATTAAATCCCCAAATAATCCAAGAATTACAGACTCAAAGTTCTATTGATTAGAAGTCGTGAATAAAATTCAGAACAAGTCCAGAGAAAATCCAAAAAACTGACGGTGATGATGTGTCTGTGGTAGTGGTAACTTGTAGAGTGTTGAAGTGCCAACAGTCTTTTGTTAAATCACATTAATATAATTCCAGGTTTGAATCCATGATAAATTGTAGACAACGTCTCTATCCAAGAATTTTAACATAGCAGTTTTGTAATTCCAGAGAAAATAATCACTTGAATGAAATAATTTGAAGAAATAAATTTTCCAGCCCTTAAAGGAAATACTGGCTCCAACATATAATGGAACTTTAAAGTGAAAGGTCTTAAAGCACAAATGAAAAATATCATTTCATTTACAAGAGTATATAGTTCTCTACTTGACCTCAGGACAAAATTAGCATTTTCTATAAAAGAAATCACCTAACGGAAAAGAACCTTCTAGAATGGTCCTGATGTTTACAAAATCAAAACCATAACCTGGACTATGAAAAATTCACTGATGAAATTCTTCAAAATAGACCTTCACCCAAATAAACATATTTACTACTACTACTACTACTACTACTACTACTACTACTACTACTACTACTACTACTACTACTACTACTACTAAAATTACTACTACTACTACTACTACTGATGATGATGATGATGATGATGATGATGATGATGATGATGAAGATGACGACGACGACGACGATGATGACGACGACGATGATAATAATACTGATTTTAATCCCTTGCACATAGATAATAAATTAGCTATGTATTAGTTGTTTGCATAGAATAAAATAAAAAGTCAGTTTGGGATCAAGCAGAAATAAACAGTTTTGGACATGGTCAATTGCAACATTCAATCTTACATTACAATAGTATATAATAATAATAAAAAAATAATAAAATAACAAGTAACTAACAATTAAATTAGACATAACACTATGTACACTGCAAGCATGCTTTGCTTTACTCTGGTAAAGACTGCAATGTCCGTATTATATAAAAAGCTTGTTCATCTTGCTGAAGATAAATGCCTTGAGCCAATGAGTATGTGTTCATTATCTTTTAAATTTCCTTTCTAAGGTCAAGTATTCTGGGAATGAAGGAATTTATTTTAAACAGATCTTTTATAATTTTTTCGTACAGAAAGGGCCCAGACTTAAGTCTGAAAGCTTTTAATATGCGTAAGCAATATGGCGAGGCATACTTATTTCAATTTATGCCTAACGTTTTTCTTAGCTACCCATTCACAATTGCAGAGACCCGGGTAGGTACGAGGTGATGGAATGTTATTATCCCCCATCTCCACCCATGGTGTACAATCCGGGTAAGTATAGCTGAGGTCATATCCGTTTTTGTCTATTTCATGAGCATAAGTCTCAAAACCGTTCAAGGTATTTCAACCCAGATTAGTAGGCATGCCAAAGAGGTGGTGCATATGCCGTAGATGTGGTACACCTGCCACAGATATGGTACAAATGTCACAGAGGTTCTACACAGTTCATAGAAATGGTACACGTATCATAGAAGTGGTATTCAAGTCATAGAAGTAGTACACATGTCATAGAGGTGGTGTACAGTTCATAGAAGTGGTACACGTATCATAGAGGTGGTATCCAAGTCATAGAGGTAGTACACATGCCACAGAGGTGGTTCACATATCGCAGAGGTGGTGCACATGTCAAATTGACGATACCCGCGTCGTAGAGGCGGTACACATATCATAAAGGTGGTACGCATGCCATAAAAGTGGTACACATATCATAAAGGTGATACGCATACCATAAAAATGGTACACATGTCATAGAGGTGGTACACATGCCATGCAAGTTGCATAGAGATGCTTGTATAGTCACGATGTTCAATATTCAATATTTGTTAGTGATACCATGGAAACAAAGTGTATAATAAGTAGTATATACCTTGCGAGCAGAGTGGACTACAGGGTATTATCATCAGTAAAAAATACAATTGAGATTATTGGACTAGAGAAACTTTTGCCATGAGTCTCTTTTTTTTGAATATGCGGATGACTGCAGGATATATTATCGAGAGATAAATTTAATTTTATTAAGTCAATGGTGAGAAAAATGTATGAAAAATATTTTAAAATTATTTGTTATGACCTCCATGCTGATGAAACGTAACAATTTCAAATTACCCTCCCCCAACCAAGTTTTTGTTGAATTTAATTATATGGATTGTAGCTGATTAATTAGCGGCGATGAAGCATTTTAACTTGACTTATAAAGAGAGTCCCCTGCCCTAAAATCTTAAAAAAAGTTTCAGTGTTGATTTTGTTTTCAAAGCTGAAAGTTGCGGTGGTAGGAATAGTAGTAGTAGTAGTAGTAGTAGTAGTAGTAGTAGTAGTAGTAGTAGTAGTAGTAGTAGTAGTACTAGTAGCTATTATTCATATATTTTTTTGTCTATTAACAATACTATCTTAGAAAACAGATAATGATCATTACGTAAGTTGAGAGAACGGATATTACATATTGTGCTTTATTGTGCCCTTTCATTTTCATATCGAATAATCTTATTACCTCACAGCCCGGGGGAAAATATCGGACGAAATTAGTATAATTACTCACAGTAGTTTTACCTTTATATGCAACTAGACCAGATACGTTTTTATTCTATTAAACTCACTACTAATAAAGCTCTTTCCCCGAAAAACAATTGATCGAAATAAAATCATTATTGTATAAACTATAAGTTATATTAACATTACATTAAAAAGTATCGTGATAATTGTTTTGAATTCCAAATTATACAATAAAATAATAGTAGCAGTTGTCGTTGTTGTTGTTATTGTTGTTGTTGTTGTTGTTGTTGCATTAACAATGCATAGCAAGTGAGGTTATATACATATCGTCGATTTTTCGTTGTAAGCATGAAAAATGGCTTTAAAATATAACCTGTACAAGACGACACAAGAAGGGAATTTTGGCTAACATTTATCATCCGGCGTGGAGTATACAATAAGCGGACAGTCAGTAACCATCCGTAAAAAGGTACCTGTTCTTGAAAATACCGGATGATAATAGAGATGCCGGTGCAAAAAGAGTCTAGGGTAGAAGGGGAAACGCTCTTTCGGCGTTGAAAGGTATTCTTAATGGTGTTAACATCAGCTTTTGTGCCACCACAAAACTCTACACTACACTACTGACTGAATTCAACCATCATAACACACACAATTATATGAGCACAAGTGGAACATTGGTTGCGGAGAGACATGAATGGTTCATCCATTGGTTCGTCATTTCAGTTCTCATAGTTTATCCTTCTTCTATCAGGATATCTTTTATCGGTGCCTCATGCTGTATTAAACGCTTTCATTCAAAAACGAAGAATAAGATTCAAAGTTTGTCATAAAAAAATCTGAAGTTTTCAGATAATAAATCGTATCAATTAATACTTATGTAAATGTTTATTTTTTTTAAATATAAATGTTGAAGTTTGGCCCACCCAACCCTCACAGGAACCACATGGGTGGGAGCCGTTATATACACGCCTTACCGCAGATGGTTACAATAAAAGCAGCGTAATTATAAATTACAGTAAATGTTACGGAAAATAAGTATGGAATACATTTTACCAGAGATATAGATATTCAGTGAATCCAATGATTTGGAATTACGGTAGATGAAATTAAAAGATTAGAGATCGAAATAAGCAGAAACGTGTGGCTGGAAAAAATAGTTAAAATTAAGATGGAGGTTAATTTTTATGCTGAAAAACAGAGTTCAAATTTAAAACAAATGGTCAGTACATCGGCTTAACTTTTTCCTCGATCTAGGTTTACCATTCCAGTTAACTAGGACATGTTTATAAATATTTAAGCATGTGCAAATTGATTACAGTGAAATAACTGAAAGTCTTTTATCCTCACACAGACCGCTGAATAACTTTGAAATACTGCAATTTAACAGTGACGGATTCATGACAATATGCAGATGGCAGTGTGACAAGAAACATTGGAAGAATCAGCTAAACTGGGCCTTGAAAATAGCAACACTTGTATTATTTCATATTTACAGAGAAAAAAATACATACAAGAGTTAGCGAAATCAGCAACAAATTTCAAGTTTATATCCAGACGCGAAGTTTTTTTTTCTGAATGCAAAACATGTCTTTCTGATGCCAAGTAACGACAACATAGATTTGGAACAACTTAATTTGATATTCAACATTTTAAAAAATTCCAGCATTGCATGTCTCTAGATATCTCGAAGGCAGAAACGAGTAAATGACAAATAATGCTCAAGACGAACATAAAACTGTACGCCAAAGTTAACCAGGACCTTTAGTTTGTACCCGTTTTAGCTGCTTACATAGGTAAATATAACCGTGGACAATTTTGAAAACGGGATAACGCTGTCAGATGATGCGGAAAACGGGATAACGATGTCAGATGATGCGTTAAACGGGATAACGCTGTCAGATGATGCGGAAACCGGGATAACGCTGTCAGATGATGCGATGACAATGAAGATGTAACACGTTTGATACGCTTCTTTCAGCAGGACAGTGGTGGCTTTGATAGCTGATAGACAGAATGTACGTTTCTGATTGTCCATAATCCGCATAATCCGCATCTTGGGTGCCCAGTTTCAAAACAAAACATCTGTTACTTAGTTTGTTGCGACGGTATCAGACAGCGTTACAAATTTAATGGAGCCACTATTTCTGATACAGCAAGGTTACGGCACAGATGGAAACATCTTTGGAAAATTACATCAGTGTATATATTCAAAAGTGAAATGGCAACCTGAGTGACACAGTTCTGAAAATAGGCGGCATCGTTGGAAACCACAAAAGTTTAAATTTTTTATTTTATAAAATACAATACAGTAACCCGTTTTAATTTGTGTTAATTGCTACCATTACATCCTAGGTCACCATGAGAAGTAATCCGAAGTCCAACAAAGAAGTACTAAAATAGTGAAGAAAAAATAACGTGGTTTAACGCGAGAACAAATGAAGTAAATATCACGTAATGAAGACGGAACGTGATGATGCTAGATCCACTGTGGGGGAAGATCTTTGATCAGCAGCAATGTCGTCAGGTTTGCTTATTTTGTCAGATATCATTACACATGACAATCACGAAATGTGGACGAAGTCCAGTTTAAAAGCATCACAAACAATACTGACCACTAAATGAAGAAACAAACAATAATTTATTTCATACTCAAGGTTGTTGCAGCTGAATAGTTTACGTTTTGAAATTGTTTTAAAACTTTTAACTCTATCTTGTCGCTTTATTTACACCATCTATGAAACTTGCGAGTAACAAAACATCTAATGGGAAGACAAGTAAGATATGGTGTTCAGAAACGAAGGAAGCACTCCAATGAACTAGCACATTATGTTGCTAATGATATTATGCAATGATGCTGCATTTTCGCTATCCCAAACAATTAAATATGGAACAATCACCCTAATGATGGTACTGAAATTTATTTTGGAGAGGCGTTATGCATTGAACCAGCCAATCACAATGGACACGTGGAAGGGTTGTTATAAATGTTTAAGCATGTAATTACTTCTCATGCATTGGTACACATTTATGCTCAGCATTTTACACACAATTTAACATATCAGAAAATTAGTTTTTCTCATCCTAACGTTTAAAGATCGATTTGATGTTTCAAATGAACATAATATGTTTTGCATTAGGTTCCTGGTAAATAACCATTCTAATTAAAATCAGATCTCTGCTGTCCTACGTGAAGATCTGACGACGACCGCTATAGGTCATGTTCTAGTGACCTTTGAATTAGCCAGTGGAAATACAGCTTTCACATATCTGCAAGTGAATCAGATCGTTCGGTACACATTCATGCTCTTCATCCACAATGCTCAGTCTCCAATCGCGAAGATATAAGACTTCATCTGATTGGCAGATAAAATTAGTGCTTATGGCAATACCAAAGGTTACAGAACATGACCCCTGAGCGGTCGTTATCAGATCTACATGTATAACAGTGGAGATCTGATTTTAATCAGACTGGGTAAATAATCGACACGTTAGTTACACATTACAGCTAAAAATGAATCCCTTGATAGACTTTAAGAGCGTAAAAGAAACATGTACGTTCTACATAGAAGAGATTAACTTATTACTCATTTGATATAAACTACAACATGGCGATGTTCACATCAAGATAAAAATGGCAGCATTATCAAAATCAGTTAGTTTTAAATACACCACAAATAATGGCTACATCAGCAGTGATGATCAGGGCCGACAAGTGGGGCAACATTGGAAGTATCCCGTGCCCATAACATCCGAAGAACACTTAATTTTATTTTTTAAAAAAATAAAATGAACAAGAACTAGGAGAGACCTGGGTGTTTCTTACCCAAAGGCCCGTGATCACTCTTTAGGGCCCTGTTGATGATCTGAGAAACAATCGCTAACGGTTTGGCTGTTATTAAGAAGGAGGAAACTCTTTGTTCAAATAATAAGATTCTATTGGAGCCGGTAAGGTACAAATTAACTATATCAACGCAAAGGAGCATTAGTAGTCAATAACCGAAGACTTCATTGAAAACAGGGTCAAGACGCTTGTCACCTCGAATGAAAGATTGATAGAAGAAGGTCACTTGGGATATAAAAAAACCTGGACTGTGCTTTACCACATTGTTGATAGTACAAACGAGCAGAATTAACTTGAAAAGAACTACAACCGAAAATTAATACTTTTATCAACCTAAAGAGGAACAATAAAAATACGAATGCATGTTTAAAGCAATTTGATTGGGTGTTAGCGTAGAATATGGCTTGATAATTTCGTGGATAGGCTTGATCTTGACAGGCAACAGTAAAGCTGCAGGGCAAATACATCTCTCCTATACAACAGAAGATGTCTCATACAGTCAAATACTCCAATCATGCAGTCAAATACCCCAATCATGCAGTCAAATACCCCATTCATGCAGTCAAATACCCCAATCATGCAGTCAAATACTCCAATCATATAGTCAAATACCCCAACCATGCAGTCAAATACCCCAATCATATAGTCAAATACCCCAATCATATAGTCAAATACACCAATCATGCAGTCAAATATAGCACAAATCAAGAACTAGTTTTGCACATTTTAATGCCAAATATTCACTTCAAATATCGTGATTGTACCAGGGAGTGTTTGTGTCATATGACATAGAAAGTTAAAGGGAATTCTAACCATGCATTGGTAAACAACTTCGGTAAAATCCTGTCAAAAATGTAAGGACATACATACATGCATGCATGCATGCATGCATGCATGCATGCATGCATACATACATACATACATACATACATACATACATACATACATACATACATACATACATACATACATACATACATACATACATACATACATACATACATACATACATACATACATACATACATACATACATACATGCATACATGCATACATAGTGAATATTTCCTTATTTCTGCTGAATAAAGTAGATACTCTATATCTTTCACAAGATTCTATCTAAAGGTTGCTTTTAAATGATACCTTTAAAATAGGTTTGTTTTTTTTAAAAAATCCTATTTATCGAGTGTACAGTTGTCTGTGTTGATTTATGTTTTTGTCGTTGATTTTAATGTGGTTTTAATTTCAAGTAAAGTCATATAATCCAATCAATCAATCAAATTTCAACATTCTTTCTAAATAAGTTTTCTTTATGTCAGTGAATATTTTAGAGAAGCCATTATGTTGCCATTGTTGAACACGATATTTAAGAGGTAAGACTTATATGATATCAGTTCTACAAGTAAAGTTATGCGGCCAGAAAAAGAAAGGCCGTTTGCATTTAATATTCCCCTTGCAGCTTCAGTCGTATGTTGCACCAGTCCAGTTGCATCGTGCAAACATCACACAGATTTTGCAAGACTGTCCTGTTGACATGTTAATGTACAAAGGAAAAACAAATAAAACTGTCTCTGATTTGGTTGGGTTCATTAAGGCACATCAGCACAGGTAAATTATTTAGTGCTGAGGCAATGATGAAAAGTGCCTTGTCCACGAACACATCAAGTTAGCTGACCAAGGATGATTCGATGCAACTCCGTTTGCCTTGTCCAAGAACACATCACGTTAGATGACCAAGGATGATCCGATTTAACCCCGCGTGCCTTGTCCAAGAACACATCACGTTAGCTGACCAAGGATGATCCGATTCAACCCTGCATTCCTGGTCTAAGAGCACATCACGTTAACTGACTAAGAATGATCCGATTCAACACTGCGCTCATTCGGTCTTGGGTAGGGCACGCTAACCATTAGAGCTGGGTACCGCGAAAAATTTTATATAACGCGTTATTTCTGGCTGTACCGAGATACGAACCACGATATAGAGCAATTATATTAGGGCCCAACAATTCAATGTTCCGGACAGAAGCAGTGCCGGATTACCCAATAGGCAGAGGAGGTACCGGCCTATGGGCCCCACCCTTTTTAAGGTCTTGCGGCAACGGATCAAAATAATATTGAATTCATTTGATCTCGATGTATTATGAGATAATTTGCGATGTGGTCTCCGAGATTTCGACTGCCTAGGGTTCTCCAAAGGGTTTAATCCAACTCTGGGCAGAGGCCTGACACCTTATTGTTTCATTTATGTCTTGCAAAAGTATGTCTTAATTGAAAATATTTTGCACTGGTTTAATTCAAAATAACACCATATTATATTCATGTTATTATTTAGGAAAAAGATATTAATTATATTTAAAAAATGAAAAGAAAATATTCGAGTCGGAAAGAAATTTCACGGTGCTACCTAAACCCGTCAATTAAATGGTCAACACCGTATAGGACATGAAGTTGAATTGTGAAACTGTTGTTTTAGTTGCAATCTGAAAGATGTAACCAAAATGGGATAATTAAGCCTACACTATAACATACTGCTCAAGTCTGTGTTGATATTCGAGAGCCTATTAATAAAAGTAGATAGTGTTGATACTGTTTATATAATATGGACAATATAGCAAGTATGAAACACGCTTACTCAAAAACGAGATAATATTTAGTGGATTTGAGAAATTTACCTAAAGTTCAGCCTGGATACAAGTGCGCTCCTGAAAATCGTAGGAGGATCATCAGCCATACAAAATTGGGATGAAAAACGAGATAAACGCGAATAATTCTATGCAACTAGTTTCACATTTATTACATGCTTCTTCGGGCACAAAATGTTTTGAAAGAAACGGATGACGTTTCTATATCTTAAAATAACAATTACGTCATTACGTAACGTCATGGATTATACGAATCATCACAACAATTATATGACAGGATCAAAAAGATGCACCAGTCTCTAATGAAATCTGAATCTGTAAAACAATACAATACAATAGAGACAAACAGTCATACATATAATTATATTGTTATAAAAGATATACAAATTATCAATTTAAAAAAAATTATACAATTTTATATAGAACATTGGTATTAAGGCCATTAGGATACAAAGTATCTAATTTATGAATGCAGTACGTTTCTTCTAGGAGTCTATTCATGTATCCATGCACACAATATATATATATATATATATATATATATATATATATATATATATATATATATATATATATTATATATATATATATATATATATATGTATTGTTGCAAATCTCAGCTAACTGTAACTTCTCGGCGGTAGATACCGTTACATACTCTTAAACACCTCCTGTCTACTTATGGTACTCACCCTCTTCATCAGCGAAAGTATCATTTTCACCCAATATTAAAGTTACAAAACCTTGTTGACATTTTTTAAAAGCTTAAAATGCATAGCAATGAATCATTCCCGACAGTTTATAAGTGGACTACTCATGAATATTTGAAGTTCTAAATAGCGGAAATAACGAGTTGGAATGTAGAGACCATCAGGAATTAACCATGGGGTAAACTTTTCTTCAAATGCGAGGCATTTCTAACTAATGAATCTTGATATGACTCTTTCATACTTTGTCTGAATTAAGAAAAGAATTTTATACAAGATTTCACCACCAAAGTACGTGCTCTCTCTCTCTCTCTCTCTCTCTCTCTCTCTCTCTCTCTCTCTCTCTCTCTCTCTCTCTCTCTCTCTCTCTCTCTCTCTCTCTCTCTCTCTCTTACTGCGCACACCTGCTTTATCTGAGAATTCATTGCCAAATATTCTGCACCATATATTGTTGCCCACCTGGACCAAGTCTAATTTTTCGGTCTACGTACCGTGAAAATCGCATAAACTGCCTGTTGCTTCTGTCAACTCTCTCCCCTTATCCACAGGAACAAAGTGTCCATTTTAACTGCATTTCTAAAAATTATAAATGTGTGTTGGCATTTTTTTTAATAATTTAAAATGTATAGGAATAAATAATTCTTAATAGACTGTCGCACGATACAGAATTTTAGGTGTGCGATACAGAATCACAGATCTGAATATCTCTCTGGCTCACCAGAGCAGTCATGTAATATTAAATGGGTATTTAATAAACTATTTGTAATATTCATCACCATTGGGTGACAGATATAATCTTTTAGTAAAACAAGCATGTTGATTTGTGGAACTATTTTTGTCAGGAATAATGAAAACACGGTGTTAATTTCGGCTAAGTCATAACAATACTCCTCGCGAACTTCCGTACATTACTTTCTGACGAAAACTACCGACGTACTCGCACTGTTAAAAAGTACCATGGTACGTACCACCCGAAAATATCAGATCCTTTTTAAGAAGTTTGGGGGCCCTAGGCACAACCTCTAAACTTAAAAATAATCAGAATTGCGACGCAGTCTCTTGGTCTCAGATACAGAGTATTGCATTGCATTTCCATGTGCATGTGAGTCATTTTGTTAAATTTATTAATAAAGTACTAAACTGCTAACACAACTGACAGCGAAAGTTTGTTTTTGGGCGGCTCAATGCCTTAAAACCGCACTGGAATATATTATTATGATATACCAGTCTACTGGAAATACTGCGCTTCTCTGCTGACCACTGAACCACCGTGGCTCCCAAAATTGTCTTTGAAGAGAATAAAGTAATTGATTACAGTTGAAAGTATCGTAGTTCTACAAATCTCTGGAAAAATGCATTCAGTGACATTTTACGGTAATTACGTGCAATCTATCTGGTAATTATATGTATACGGATCAGATGTAGATTGGCATTGCAACTGTTGAGCAACACACAAAAATCATCGCGTCAAATTGGCATAGCTCCATACCCACTGGTTACGGAGTTAAACGTTGTTGGGTTCTCTGATCTTATTTCACAGAAATTCACATTTTTTCGTGCAATAGATTTTCCAGGTTGTTTATTGCATAATATTTTGTTGTTTTTTTTCTAATCGCTAATATTGATTCTTCAGTGGCAGGTGAAATGTTTTAGGTTTAGATACTTTGTGTTATACTATCAACAAAATGCACTGAAACCATACAACTCCTCCCCGTGAGTTTGAACGGACACTCCAAACACGATGTCTTTAAGTGAACCTAATTACGTATAGTTCCTTCGTTGAATTGAAACAAAATAGATTTATTCGATACCTTTTTCTAAAACAAAAATAAATCATATCGGATAATATTTAATCTTTCCTTCTATCAATTATAGGAATAGTTTTTCTGTTGGTACTAAATTTATTTATTTATTTATGAACAAAATATATGTATATGATACTAAATTATATATGTTATTCTGACTATCAATGTTGTCGTCAAATTTGATTTCAAAACTTTAATTCCTTCAGATTTTGCTGATGTTTTGAAAGAGTTTCTGCAAAGATGTTTTGTTTTGTTTCCTCGGAAAACGTTGGAAATTTTAAAATAAGTTGGGATGCCTTCTGCATTCAATAAACAAAGGTATGTTTTATCAACACATTCTCGGAGTTGTGAAAAATAATAATGGCAATGTCTTACGACAGTATGTATAACCTAAATTTCTTTGCATGATAACCTGTCTTACCACATTACGTATGCCCTAAATTTCTTTGCAGTACAACTTGTCATATCGCAGTGTATTTAGCCTTACTTTATTAATAATTGTTCAAAATCATATCACGGTTCTAAGAGTTGTGAAGAAAAACAATGGGAGTGAATATGGGAGGGGCATGGATTGGAACAGTGTTTAGCTATTATTTATAATGTTTAAGAAAATCTTATTATCGCCCCCGCTTCCTATCTCCAATGCAATCACCCCAAATCTTATTTTAATTGTATATGTTATATCTCTTAAATCTTATGCGTGTCTTACCGAAGTATACGCCAAAAGCCTTTAGATTCGGAGGCTGGTAGGTCCAAAGTCAAGCTCACAGGAGCTAATTTCTTTTATCTTTCTACAAGATAAGTCAAGTCTACTAGGCCAAATTAATTTTCGTCAATTTTTACTAGCAGACTACATTTGGGTCACCTCCATATTCATTCTAAAGAAAATAGGCGAAAGATAAGGATCACTGGAGAGGACATTAAATTTTCGTACCCTTCATAGACATTTTGCTGTTTTTATGGGCTTAAACTCCATTTGTTTTCACATGACAGCTGTACATGCCGGCCATTATATTTGGCGGAGATTGAAACCGTGAATACCATCGACACACGGGAAGTACTGACAAGCTTTTCATATATCCACGTTGGTGGAGTCCGAGATTCGAACCCCTGCGGACAGAGGTGATATATCAGTTATCTGTAAAAGCAAGCGCTTTAGGCTACCTGGTCACCCGGGCCCATATACATGTAAGGGTGGTGAAAACTACCAACCACCTGATGCAAAACAGTCAATATACCTTAACGTCTCTTAAGACAGCTAACTTGTGTAGAGACTTTACTATGTTTGCGAATTTGTGAGCATATGTGTCATTTGTGAGGAATAAAGCAAATTTTCGATGTTTGTCATTTAAATGCGAGAAATTATGTAGATTCTGAACAGAATGTTGCTTGACGCAAATGATAATACACGCAGTTTACTGTGGAGTAGACGAGTTGAAAATCCAACTTGCGTGCACGGATTTTCTGTCTGAGTGAACATGATGCATTAGGGCATCGTTATTTCTATTGCACTGAGTAATTATAATGTATTTGGATAAAAAACATTTCATTTGTCTACTCGTTCTCATCTATGCGACTAGAGAACGTAACATGATGGATATTTCCAGCCAATAACACACAACGGAATGTAGAAAATTGTTTTGGATGCGGCCCTACTGAAAATGTGTGTATATATATATATATATATATATATATATATATATATATATATATATATATATATATATATATATATATATATATATATATATATATATATATATATAAATATATATATATATATATATATATATATATATATATATATATATATATATATATATATATATATATATATATATATATATATATATATATATATATATATATATATATATATATATATATGAGTCACGGTACTAATTCAACTCCCAAAGTAAAAGTATAGAAACACCATCATATTTAAAATTCTATAACTTTAAATTTCTGGGTACTGATGATCATACCTATATTTCTCCATGCACAACTATCCTTGGTGCAAGCTTCTGTGTGGAGAACACCATATGAGCCGCAGCATTTTCTTGACCTACTTGTGCATGAAGTCAATGTTATTGATTCAGCATCAAGCGAATCAAGTGCTACTTTCATTATTGAGTAATCCTAAGTCAAGTCTTTAAAAATACTAAAATTGCATCAATAGAAATTTGTCTATATATTTTTTTTAAATTACACATAGGATATGCTTTCAAAAGATATTTTTACTAAAATTTTACTTTTCATTATTAACTAATTATGGACCACCAAACCCGTATATGCTCTATTATTTCTTCACCCATTTCTAGACTGGTTCACATTTCTTCCATAGAATTAGTATCGTGTGTCCTATAACCATGTACTGGGCATAAGTGTGGCGTAATGTCTGACACTGATATTGTTAGTTTTTTTGTGGATTTAGCGCATTTTCCAGTGCATGATAGTCTATATGGCAGGCAGTATATTTGGTGGAAGAAAAACTCGGAAAAGCCGTGAGAAGAACCACGGACCCACAAAAAAGCCTACACTGATACACCACATCAAACAAAATGTTTGGTTTCTGCATAATAAGTGAACTAAATAATTTGTTAGCTCTACATCTGTTAAAGTGTTGGAGTTGCAAATTTATTAGAATTTTTTAACATAACTTCCTTTGTAAATAACTGAATAACCAACCTTTAGCCGTCTCGTATATTTTACTGACAGATAACTATTGTTATTGTTGATGTTGTTATTATTGTTGTTGTTCCAGTTGTTGTTATTATTGATGATGATGACGCTGGTGTTTAAAATAATATTTCTTCTGAAGGTATAAATCGGATCTGGAAAAATTATTACTTCAAATTTTATTTATTTTCCTTTCCCATAGCTGATGTACGAACCACACGAGTCAGACGGGATTGTAAGGCGGTATGTAATTCGTATCCTGGAAGTGTAACATGAATTTACTTAGGGAATGTTAAATGCAGTACCTTTACTTTCTGGATCATTTGGAGTGTGACAGAATACAAACTTATTTGACAAAGTTTGGCAGATCTTGGCGCCAAGATTTCTCAACCTAATTTATATTCATGTTCTGCATGTACGACATCTCAGGCATGGAGACTGGTACCGAGTGTAATAATTGATTTGACAGATGATAGTTTTGTTTGTTTGAATCATTAGGAAACACTTTTAAAACCTACTTTTCCTCAAGATTTAGAAGAAAAATAATCATATCTGAATGTGTGAACATATACATAAAGTGTGTGTATGTGCGTGTGCGTGTGCGTGTGCGTGGGTGTGTGTGTGTGATTTTGGAAAAGTTCAGTCATATCGCTACGATGCATGCATTGTTATAATTTACAGTAATGGCTAGCACTGGGTCATCATGCCGCGGACATGTAGCATGATGTCCCACCCAGTCACCATATCCTGATACCAGACTGACAAATCCTAACACTGACCTCTTAATCTTAGCGCATAGCTAGGCAGCTGTTAGTACCATTTTAAGTCTTTGGTATGACTCAGCTGGGGTACGAATACGCAACCTCCCACATCCGAGGCGGACGCTCTGGAACGGTTATACATAAAAAAAAGTAAAACTTTATAAACACTGTATTTCTCTCCTTTTTTTACCCTATGCAGTGGGAGAAAATATTACGCGAGCACGCTGAAAATTGTATTTCATAAAAACAAACTGTTCAAAAGATACAATATTATTAGAATTTGTGAACATTTAAGGTTATACGATATAGTGCGTTTAAAGGAAATCTAATTTTTGTCGTTCTTTATGTTGAAAAAGCAATGTCGTCCTTTCTGTTTTGGCGAAGAAAAAAGATTCATGTCAGTTCAGGGTGACCCAGTTTAATACAATAAAACATTCTATATTCGCGATTGGCTATAGCTGCATTTGAAAAGTACTGTACATCATTAAATAGTTAATATTTCTGCATTCAGGGTGGTGAATCATAAATGTGTACTGTCTTCTATAAACGCAATGGTAGAAGGCTCACGATACCGTAGATGGACAACACCAATATTTTTCGATACACGTCACTTTGGAATAATTCTCTTGCCCTGTCTTATACCTTACAGTGGAAAAGATTTGGTATGGTGCTGTGAGGTGATCCTAGACTAATGTAACAACGAATCCTAATCTCAGACCAATTATCATGTGGAAAATATCTTAATTAAAAGAAATTGGAAATCGCATAACTGAAGATACGAAGAAAACCTTTTCTTACCTAATCTTGTAGGCAACGTTAACTTTACATTAGGTTTGAATCCAAATAAATCCCTAATCTTTCGATACCTCTTAATTTTGGATCTGTACATCTTTATTTAAATCATGTTAGTAAATTTTCATTAAATATTTAAGAAGTTTAAGAGAAATGACATTACAACACTTTTCTCTGATTATGCTGAAATTAAGATATTTTATACAAGTAATTAAATATTTGTTTCTTATCTATAACTGGTCTGGAATATTCACAGTTTTAATGATTTCAAAATATTCAAGCTTGCATTAGAAATAGACCTATATAATTGGTTTAAAAGAAAATGAATAATTAATATTGAAAGACAATGTCCTCGACCGCTCTAGTGGCCTAGTGGGTACATCGTCCGCCTCGGATAGGAGAGGTCGTGGGTTCAATCCCCAACCTTGTCATTCCAAAGACTTACAAAAATGTTACTAATATCTGCCTCGCTTGGCGATCAGCATTAAGAGCTTAGTGTTAGGACTGGTCGGCCTGGTGTCAGGATAATGTGACTGGGTGGGACATCATGCGACATGTCTGCGGCATGATTATCCAGTGCTTGACATCGCTATAAAGTGTCACACTGCAAACATTGTAGCGATATGACTGAACAATTGTTAAAGCTACGTTAAAATTCCAAATCATATCACAAGACCACAGAATGTCTTCCAGGACAAAAACATATTTACGTAGATGAAAAGAAATTTAAAATAAAGATACGAAAAAAAAATTCAGTGTATTCAGCCAATTACTACGCTTTGCTCAACACGTGCAACTAAAGGCCACAATGTAGATTAGTTCTTCAGCTAATTGTGTTACCCTCTTTAAATAAATTCACTATTCTTCTTCTTCTTCTTCTTCTTCTTCTTCTTCTTCTTCTTCTTCTTCTTCTTCTTCTTCTTCTTCTTCTTCTTCTTCTTCTTCTTCTTCTTCTTCTTCTTATTATTATTATTATTATTATTATTATTATTATTATTATTATCATCATCATCATCATCATCATCATCATCATCATCATCATTATTATTATTATTATTATTATTATTATTATTATTATTATTATTATTATTATTATTATTATTATTATTATTATTATTATTATTATTATTATTATTATTATTATTATTAAGGGTGTTCATGCCTGGTACTGTATTCTATCACAGTGTTATAGATTACCAAAGCAGCTCGCAAGGATGTAATTTATTATATTATTCTGCTGTCTCTTCCCCAGTACATTACTGTCATTATAAAACTTCAAGTCTCATTCTCATTATTAAATTCTCATTATACTCCTAGTTATTCCTTTCTTCGACATTCTCAGGAGGAACGACTTCATAAAAACTGCGATGGAGCGGCAAGACGTTTATTACAACTTCCTCCAACGTTGCGAGGTTCTGACATGCACCTTCCATTCATTCATGCACCGTTCCTTCACATTTCAACCGCTCCGGTGACCAAAGTGTTTAGAGCGTCCGCTTCGGATGCGGGAGGTCGCAAGTTCGATTCACAGCCAAGACTTATGAAAATGGCCCTAGCAGCTGCCTTGCTTGGCGCTAAGCATTAAGAGGATAATGTGACTGGGTGGGACATGATGCCACATATCTGTGGCATGATGCCTAGGTGCTAGACATCACTATAACTGCCACAGTACAGACACTAGCGCAACATGATTGAAAAATTGTTAAAGCTTCTTTTAAATCCAAATATCACACACACAAACAGAGGCACACACACAGACACACACACACACACCATCCTCATTTGATACACTGTTTTGAGGATTCTGGCAGGCACATTTCCATCAATACTCGCTCCGCTATTTCAATCTACATTTCAATCTAAATGGTTTACAGCACCGCACACAATTTGTACAAATGGAGACTTTCCCTGATTATGCTTCTTCATCTGAATACCTGCATTTATTGCCCATAAGTTTATTTTCTTAATTTATTTGAGCAAAATTGGTATTTCAACTTTTCGAAACAATTTCCATCTTTGAACACCACCCCTTCCCCAAACTCTCCGACTGCAGCACAAATGGCAATACTGACCAGACAAGTGCAGACGAACTTCTCAGAACATGAAGTTTGACGGAAGATTAAGACTGTAATATAAAATGAAAAAAAAATCTGGTCTATCAGGGGAGTCGAAATATCAAATTCGTCCAGTGAAATCTGAGCTTTTCTATGACATATGAGAAAACTTGCCAGTTGCTTTCCCGTACGTCGGAAGTTCTTCCATGGATTTTCCAGGGTTCTTTTCCACCGGCTATACTAGTTGCCTATTATTCACTGAAAACTGGCGCTAAATCCCCTAAAACAAACTATACTGTATTATTTATATTTAAGATTAGCTGTTGGCATAAAATAGCTGACCGATATTTAATGAGAATTCGTCCTCACTGCAGATCAATGCATGAATAAGCCATTTCAATACATGACACATATGGTTTATTGAATGCCCTTTGTAAAAGAGGTAAGAATCCCCTTTAAGTTAAGCGATATTGACTTTTAAGTCAATTAGAACAATAGCCACTATACCATCAGTAGTCTTGGAATGAGAACAATTGTCGCTGTATCATTTGTAGTCTAAAAATGAGAACAATGGCCACTGTACCATTCAGTCTTTCAGTGAATACAATGGTACTATGGTTTTTGTAGTCTTACAATGACAATAACGGTCAATGTACCTACCATTCATAGCGTTACAGTGATAACAATGACAACTATTTGAGAACAATGACAACTATATCAATAGTAGTCTTACAATGAGAACAGTGTCATCTGTACCATTTGTAGTCTTACAATGAGAACAATGGTAACTTTACCATTTAACGTGAATACTGGCAACTTTACAATTTGTTTTCTTACAATGAAGACAATGTCAATTGTACAATTTGTAGTCTTACAACGTGAATACTGGCAACTGTACCATTTGTAGTCTTACAACGTGAATACTGGCAACTGTACCATTTGTAGCCTTACAATGAAAACAATGTCCACTCCATCTATACAGTATTCTTATCTGTATAATGTTCCAGATCACAAAAGCAAAATATCGGAAATATCAGTAATTATATTATAGGATCAAATGATCATAAGTGATTATTTGTCCATGTGTAAATTTTGCTCAATCACTCACAAAGTAAATAAAATCTTTACGTAACTTATGGACTTTATGCAATCTTTGTGTGCGTTGTGAGTGATTCGATACAATTTACACATCGATAAATACCTAACAATGATCATTTAATCCTTATAATTTCAATTTACTTCCTTTCTAACACCAGATCAAAATATTTAATCCACAAAACCTTTATGTAAATTTAAGGGTTGTTTTAATCAGCTTCTTCACTGCGATAGAATACATTGTACAGAGCCGGATCTTCTCTAGCCACGATTCGTCGATACTTTATACAACAATATGGTGGAGAATGCCATAGAGGTCATTCCAGTGATATATTGTTATGATCATTATTTTAATATACACAAAATGGTTGTTGAGGTTAAACCATGATATTCATTTTGTACGAAAATTATAGTTGCGTATAGTACGTATTGTTATAGCAAAGTTGTCTTTACTCTCTTCGCAGTTCGATCTTTCAAAAGCAAACTCGTGCCACTTTTAGCGAGATTCCTTGTATGACATGTCCTTGACCTTTAATGTATTAATCTCCAAATATTGACTTGAAAAGCCTACCACATGTCTTCGTCGGTAAAAGGGATGAGTTGTGAAGTGCAGGAAGTCTGTGCAGTTACGTTGTTTTAACTTATAATGGTCCATTTCTATCTGTGGTTTGTATCTTTTGATTGGAAAGCACAGGAATGGGTGGGTGGGTTTTTGTTGTTGTTAATATTATTAGGTGCAATGGATATATATATATATATATATATATATATATATATATATATATATATATATATATATATATATATATATATATATATATATATATATATATATATATATAAATTCTGCTACTTGTGACAGGTTTTAAAAAAAAAAACACAAGTAGGCTCCATCGGGTTCTCGGCTTGGTACCTTTGACATATTTTACATTTCCTGTACTCCTGGGATAATTTAGAATACATGGAAGGAATTGTGGAAAAGTTAATAAATCGTCATCAAAGCTTTACAAGTTTCCAAAAATAACTTTGGATTGTAAAATAAGTAACTTTTCTGAGTACTTTGCAGCTGAGTATCGCCATAATTTTTTTTAGAAAAGAGAATTTTTATTGCAAGATTCTTTAGAGCAAATTTTATAGAGGTACTCAATTGCATTGAAAGGTAATTTATGGTTTTGAATTAGGTAAATACCCAATAAAAAAGGAGCATGGAATAAAATGATTTACTGAACGCTTTATTTTTTTACTCAAATTAAAGAAGCAATCTCAATTTTTGTTTATTTTGAAATTCAAAAAGAACTAAATATACCAGATATTCCTAAACAACAAAGTTTCTCGAAATATAATTTTGGCATAAACAAATTAGCATCTATTTGATAAATGTCCGTAAGTTTTTCTTTGTAAATTCCACCGCACATATTTGGTAATAATAATAATAACAGTATAAATCGCAAATATTTTCCTACTGAGTAATGCATATTGCTCTGACCTTACAAGTAAGAATTGAGTTTGTTTATAAACCGCTGATTAACCTCTATATAATTAAGGCGTCTTCAATATGTTTGGGAGGACTGGTCACACTAGTTTCATTTTTTCAAAAGATATTACAGTGTTTATTTATGAGTTATCAAATACTATTGTCTGAAACAAAACACGTTTCATTTATTAAATAAATCTGCTGTATTTTGCTTACTTAATTTGCCCTGAAAACTTAACCACGTGACATCAAACATCCAACACTGTTACATAATAGCTGAAAATGTCTTCTTGTAGGAATGTGAACTCGTTTTGAGAATAATGAATGATAGGTAGTTAAAGTTAAGTTCTATACTAAATGGTTTATCACAAGTTTTAACGTAATGACCATGCTTAGCCATGTACCGTCTTACAATAATTTGAACCTCATCTCTCACATTTAATTAGGTGTGAAATGAATATCCCATTAAATTGTGAACATCATTCATCACTTTGTTCCTGTGTTTATTTATATGATCTTTTAGCGCAGAGCTTATGTAAGCACAAAGTGGTGGTAAGTTATGGAGAAAAGACAGGGTGACCCCAGGGGAAATATCTTGGTTTTCAAATACAGTTCCTCAAATTTTAATTTTAAATTTTAAAGTATTTTATGCTATAATTTGTTTAATAAAGGTTTAAAAGCTTTCAATTCATAATTAACTTTGCCTAATTGATTAATAATTAATTATGATTACTGGGCAACCTAGAGCGATAATTTAAGCATCAGTGACAAAGTCTTCTGGCAGAATTTGGAACTATTGGACCCGATAACTCTCATGGATTGTTTTGAACCATTTTAAACCAGCTATAATCCTACCAGGAGTGTAAACCAATCCAATGCCTCCTACAGTCCAGCCATATTTCATTTTGGGCAAATAGGAAACTGTTCAGTCAGAGATTATGTCCATCCATTTTTTCTTTAGATGCAACGGAGGTTGCAGCTCTTTGACTCTAGTATTATTTTGGTTGGCTGTGAGAGATATTTTAGATTTTAAAATGCACCAGGCATTCAGCAATGCTAATTGAAAGGTTTGAAAAGACATGAACACATACCAAATCTAGACTATGATTCAGTCATATGACCTATGACTTTACAAGCGTGTGTAAGGTTGTTATTTCTGTTAAACATGGATTAGATTGGCGGTTTTTCACATGAAATGTTATTAACAATGGATCTAATTTACCCAATAATATTCTTCTGGAAAGACTTTTCAGGATTTAAAATCAATACACTGTAAGTAAGTCTTCAGCATCGTGTGTCGTTAAAATCCTGTTTGTATTTTATTTATAAAGCGTTCTTTTTTTCCGATTGGTCACAAGACATTAGGAAGCAAGTCAGCTGAGTGACCAATGAATCTTCTGCATGGGTGAGCTGGTAAAGTTCATTGCCTGTCTTGACGAATTCTTGAATTGAGACGTTTGAACATTAAATTTTAATTATTAAAGTCATTTATATTTTACGATGAACATATTCATGATGAATAATGTAAGGAAATATATATATATATATATATATATATATATATATATATATATATATATATATATATATATATATATATATATATATATATATAGATATAGATATAGATATATATAGATATATATAGATATATATAGATATATAAAACATATTACATGTTACATGCTCTCAAACTCCTTCATACAAAATGTCTCCCCTACCACCGAGACGAAAATACTGTAAATATTGCGCTTCATCTTTATCTCATCTGTTACGAGTCTTGGATGATTGCGAGAAAGGAATTTGTGCATATGTATGTAATAGCTGACAAACGTTTGGGAATATACAAACTTAAGCACATACCGAGATATATAAAAAGTATTTTCGTTTCTTATGTTTATAGAACCCCTAGTAAAAATACAAATCGTTTCCAGTTTTTTTTTAATGATTGCTTGAATCAACTATTCGCAGTGACTTCTGAGGAAACACAATTGTATGAAACTCATTTTTTTCCCAGTTAAAGTACTTAAAGTTACACACGTACAAACGAGGAAAGAAAAAGAAAAAATGGTTTATGTTTTTCCTCTCATTCATGCAAAGGAGGAGGTAAAATATTGTTACGGCAGACACAAAACAAGTTATACACATTAAATGGGGAACTAATACCAGCCTCTTGGCGTCAGGCAGCTGTCGGGAAATCATCTTCTGTAAAATCATCTTAACAAAAATGTTTTAGTTTCAAAATGGTTACAGAACATAAATTACAACCACTATATACGTGGATATCCGTGACATATTTGTTTGCTAACACCACACCAGTAGTCATCCATAATAAAAGGAAATACTGCTTCTTTCGTTTTACTACATCCCGCTACTAGTACCGAAAAGCGTTCTCACAGTCGGTATAGCTATGCTCTACGCGAGTGAGGCATGTGCGCAGATGTCATAAATCAAGCGGCATCCAGCATACAGAGCTCGTGAAATCCAAACTGTCTTTTGCGTAAATGCTGCTTATAAAAGTAATTCATGTGCTAGAACGTTAAGTCTTGTTGCCTATTACTGTTTTCACAAATAATGTCATGACGTCCCGCGCTATACATCCGGGCACCGCTCACGGGTACAAGAGAGTAGCGGTGAAATGAAAACTAATACCACATTTACTTTGCTTGAGGTAAAGCTGATAAACATGTCTTAGGAAAAAATATGAAGAAAGTAAAATGTTAAAGACTGAGCAAAGTGTTAGTAGAGTGCGAGAAATTTGGTGCAGCTGAAATCAAATAGTTGGTTGAGGATAGAAATGTAGAAAAGTGGAGCGGCGTGGGTCACTCATATCCACACCGTCAATGTTGTAGTCTAACGACAATTATTTATTATATATTTCATGAGATATTTAAATTTATTTTATTCTAGTTCGTGAATTTAGTGTATTTTAAAAAGAGAAAACTATTTTTCTAATTTGCTGGAGTGAACTTCCATCTTTTTTGCTCATTAGCATTGTTTTGCATATATATCGATAAGATTCTGACAAGAATTTCATCCGCCATGATGCCAATTCTTAGTACAGTCGTAGCTTGTTGATCGACTTTGAATTGAATTTGGTTTTCAATTGTTTTTCACAGGTATGTGTATTTGTACGTTGAATTAGGAAAGATAATTATATTATAACTCATATTTTCTTTAAAAATATACACGAAGCACAACAGACCATACATATCGAACGGTTGATATTACGGTACCAAATCTGATACTTCAATTTCTTAAACTCATTAGTTAACCACCGTGTTTTGAGCATAAAAAGAGAATTTGCTTGTTTTGAGTCAATAACGGATATATGTCATTTTCTTGTGAAAGACTATAATATTTTCACCCACTCACTAAAATATACCAGTTTTTCATCTGATACAAGCAAATAGTATCTGTGTATCAGTGTATAATTTTTTTCGACTCTATAATGGACATTATATTCGGAACAATTATTTTTCTCATGGCAAAAGTGTCTGAACGTATCTGTAATATTCAAAGTTCCATTTCCATATTTAGACAAATTTCATTGTTCTTCTTCTTCTTCTTCTTCTTCTTCTTCTTCTTCTTCTTCTTCTTCTTCTTCTTCTTCTTCTTCTTCTTCTTCTTCTTCTTCTTTCTCTCTCTATGTTTGTATGTATGAATATATATATATATATATATATATATATATATATATATATATATATATATATGAACAGAAATGATGAGGTGTCATAAAATATATCTAAAAGCAAACGCCCAAGGAAAGGTAGCTTTCCAGTATTAACTTAATTTGAAATAATTTTCCACATGAATTGGGCAAATTGTCACTGACTAAAAAAAAAACAAAATAGAAAGAATATGTTTTGTAGGAAATCATTCATAACATTACGATGATTCTAACTCATATTTTTTTTCTTATATATATATATATATATATATATATATATATATATATATATATATATATATATATATATATATATATATATAAACTCGTAAAACGTAGATATCATCTATTTCATATATTAAGTTTTTGATGATAATATCATTACATATATATAGCTAGTGATATTAAAACTAAGCAGCAAAAGGAAACGAAACCAACAAGTAAAATCAACAAATTACTTCATTGTCTAAGTTAATTAAATCCCCAATAATCATATATGTTCTATCACAAGTCCTGAAGGTTGAAATATTCGAATGAATTTCAATACTGAATGTGCTAATGCGTCATTAGTATTGAATGTGCTGATGTGCCATTCGTCTTGCTTTATCACGCAGCTACAATACATAATCATTGAATGAATGCACAATAATCACCAAAGTATTGTTTTAGTCCAAAACGTCAATGAGCAATTTGCAATTCAAATAAGTAATAGAATTAAATGATTCAGCTCAAATTATGTCTCAACACAACAATAAATGATTCTACAGACTGAACTTGAAACATAGTTTACATTTTTGCAGACTCTCATCTGATGCTTGACGCAATTGTATTTTTAGGAAAGGCTGTTGATTTATAAAGGAAAAAGTACCTAATTCGTAAACATATTCGGGCCTTAAACTTACGTTTTGGTAAACCTCTTGTTTATCTCTTATAACCATCTCAAACATCAGGTATACATTACATGACAATAATCAGCTAGGTCAGAACTTTACCCCCAGATATGGACACAGGCCAGGCATTAAATATAAATTAAATATACATAAAATTAGCATGTCGAGGATACAGAAAACCTACATGATGTAGGAGATAGTCATTATGAGGTTTTTTTTATTAGAAATTATATTTACAAAGGAGTTGTATATGCTTTCAAGACAACGTTATTTATGATACGTAAGAAAGTTGTAATTCTGCTTGATATTATTGCAAAAGTCTTTGTCTACATTAAGGGGCTGCAAAACCTTGATGTCACACTTTCATTGACTGTTTAGTAATCAATCAATTTTTATCCCTTGCATCATTAGGCAATTTGTAAATGCGGAAAAACGCCCATTTTAAAAATGGCCTGGTAACTATATTGGTTATTCAATTTTAAGGTATCCCTTATTAACTCAATAACAAAAGACATGTATATTTTCTTTTAGTGAGATTTCTTGTGAAAAACTTTTTTTTTTAAAAAAAAAATTCAAGACTGCGCTAAAATGATAGAATTTAAAATGAATCGTAATTAATAATTACGACATTTTTAGAAACCACACTTTTCAATTATAAAAACCTTATATGTTATATTTTTATGTTGCGCAAATACCTATGGATAACTACTGTACCGGACAGGACAGCTTGAAAACAAAACCATTAACTGTTGCAACCCTACAATATGACTTTAATATACCATGAGTTTAGATTAGGATGTAATAACGAATACGCGTACGTCTTTCATTAAAATAATTGATATTCTTGTTTCTTATTTCATGACAAGATATTGAAATTTGTCATTATACTGCCACAATGTGCTGCCACAGCGGCAATAACACTTTTGGAACTACTTTCTTTTTTCATTTAAGAACTAAATATGATCTTATATGTGTTATTTTAACCATTACTTCCGTATGCAGATTATTTAATCCTTTCTTTATCTTTTCTTTGTCCCCCCCCTCTCTCTCTCTCTCTCTCTCTCTCTCTCTCTCTCTCTCTCTCTCTCTCTCTCTCTCTCTCTCTCTCTCTCTCTCTCGCGGATAAATAAATCTTACAAGGTGTTAGGAGTATTGTCCCTTTTGTATATATTCATGTAAACGGTGAGAAAGTGTCATCAGGAATGCATAAAAATGACACCCCTCCCCCCCAAAAAATAGGTTTCAATTGTTATTATGTTAGGATTAGTTTTCCAAATGACTAGTGCAAATATTTAGTGACCTAGTGACTTACATGACCATTTGCTATTCTAGATTTTGTGTCACACTATACCGTTTTTGATACCTATTAATCCCAACGACAAATGGTATATATTTTTATCAAGCCGTCTTGATTTGGTATAGTAAGAAAATTATTTTAACGAAAGATTTTAACTGTTATCATAATCAGAATAATGCATAAAGATGACGAAGAAATCAGGAATTGATTAGTATCGACTTCAAACCGATATTACGTGGCAACAAAACTTGGGCACAACGTTTATTCCCGAAAAAAAAGTCACACTTTAATACAGATATAAACAAAAACTGAAACCAAAACCCTTTCAAGTAAGCTCACAGTCGTTAAAATCTCTTGCTTAATGATATCTCGGTCTAAAGTTTGTTTGACCGTTCTGTCACGTTTCTACCGCAACCCAACACCCCACCAAAGCTGACGGTATTAGTCCGCGCAAGAAATGTGTTAAGAAAAGTAAAAATATTAAAACAATCAATATTTTGAGAAAAATACACAAATATAAACATTATATGTACAATCTAAATCTTCAAACAGTTGCTTTGCTAAAACTATACAAAATTTTGGGACTTCTTTTTTATTGACGTAGTAATGTAGCCTTTTACCCCATTTACACAAAAAAGAGAAACATGTCTATTCAAATGGAAGGTTTTTGCAATGTTTATACTTCACTCGCGAAATATTTTCTTTTTATCTGCTCCTAAATTGTAGATATCGTCTATTTACGAGAAGCGATATTTGTAAATATCTGGAAAAACAAGCTGTTTTAGAACCCTCATCGCAGCTCGACCTTGCCAAGGATTGTGATTGGCAGGTCCCGATTTGAACATCCTCCCAGTCATAGACGGCGACGCCCTCATATTTGCTGAGCGTTTCTGTGACATGAATCTGAGAACTGTGCCAGTTAAAGTTTTATGCATTTTGTACGTTGTTAAATGAAGGAAAACAGGGGTGACCAGAGAATCCTTTGCACTGCGTGTTTTCGTCATGACCGAATTTGATGAACTCAGAAAGTGGATTGAGAATATTATTTCGGCCACGTTTTGAATGAGTACAAGTGTATATTATATTGTACAGCCAGTGAACATCAGCTTAAATTTATGTGGTAGATATTTTATCTGATTTTTTTTTAAAAAATCACTATTTATTAGATACGGTTCTTGTTTAGTGATTTACTAACTAGTACACAATTAAGAACAGGAAACCATATTCTTTAATCCTTCAGATCAAAGAAAATAAAATGGAAAATATCTTCAATGGATAGTTTTCATTGCACAAATATGTACACCAAAATGGCTGTCAAAGGCTGATAGTGATTACAGTACTAATAAAGTAGATCAGTTCATGGATAGGTTTCAATGTCAAGGTTTAAACTTGCACTCTACGCCTGTCAAATGTGACAGCATGGACGGATCCATACCAAAAAGACTTCCTCCAATGAAGGTTCAAAAGTCCTGCAAAAGCGATTTTTTTTTCCCTAGTAAGATTTAATATTTAATGTTACGAGGGCCAGCTTTCTCATGGGTTATAAATTTCAATCAATCAATCTATATAGTTTAATACAAACAATACTATCATACAGGTTAGAGAAAATAAATTCGTACTCTACGGAGTTTCGAAGCCAGGTCCGCGAGTAAATGGTACCCACCGCCTTGCCTGCACGCATCGGCCTATATACCGTCACGACTAAGCACGCATCACCAAAGAATGATGGCACTGAATCGGTGTTATATAAGCTCGTGCGTAGCAGACACACTCGCATGACGACCTAGTAATTAATTCTCATATCCTATGACAGAAATCAAGGTATATAGGATTTTTGTATTACAAATAATTATAAATATATACCAGATAGAACAGACTGTGCTATCCCTGGATTCTGTAGTAGATTCTTGATAATAGTGGACAGAAATAATAGTTTAATACAAGCTTATATAGTACCGATTCAGTGCCATCATTTTTTGGTGAGGCGTGCTTAGTCGTGACGGTATATGGGCTGGTGCGTGCAGGCAAGGCGGTGGGTGCCATTTACTCGCGGACCTGGGTTCGAAACTCCGTAGAGTACGAATTTAATTTCTCTAACCTGTAAAATAGTATTATTTGTATTAAACTATTATTTCTGTCCACTATTATCAAGATTCTATTACAGAATCCAGAGATAGCACAATCTGTTCTGTCTGGTATATATTTATATAATGAAAATATGTTAAACGTATTGAAACATACCATTATGGTAATAAAAATGTATAATAATGGTAATCAATATTAACCATAAATATAATAAAACATGTAGGAAAAAACGGTAATAAAACATATACAAAAATGTTTATATATATATATATATATATATATATATATATATATATATATATATATATATATATATATATATATACACACACAAGCACACACATATGCAATCTGTCAGAATTTCGCTGATTGCATGTAGGTAGTTGTATTTTTGTATAAGTTGGGAGTAAATCGGTTAGTCACTTAAGGCATCGCTTGTTGATAAAATGAACAGCGCTTCTTTGTGTCCCTTCTTTCCGCAAGAGAAGGACAGTCTGAACCAAGATGAAACACCTCCCTTCTTCAGCAAATCGTGAACTAGCTTAGATGGCAGAAGGTGTACTTTTCTTGTTTTTCACAGCAAGTAATGTAAGATGTTGACCTTACCCCAGAGCAATCTTCTGGTAGTGAACGAATGGAGGAGCTAAATTAATTTTAGTCAGATTTTCCTTGTGTTAAGTATAATCTAGGTTTTAAAGATGGCTGGTTACGTCAAGTGGTTGATTTGACAATATTAACAAAATGGTTTATGCAAGGTCTGTTGGAAATTACCGTCACTCCCAAAAGTACATGTGATGAAATAAACGGAATTTGTTACTCTGTTAAATTGAAGATCAGAGAAATAATTCATCTTTGGGTTTGAAATCTATAGGCAATTTGTGTTAGATGAATTAAAATTTACGTGTGTGCCATTTTATTTGAAATTGATAAAGTTTTTTAAACATTTATTTGATTAAGTTGGCAATACAGTTTGATTTCGCTAATATATACAATAATGATAACGGCCTTCAACGTGTTTAAAACTATGTTTTTATTAGAGATGGGTATAGAGGTAATAATACCTTGCTTTTATGTAGTTGATAAATAACTCATAAAATATCAATAATTGAATGACCTCAAAACAGTAATTCCCAATTCTTTCAAAACAATGGAAAAATTAACTCTACAGTAAATCAGTCAAGTTCTGGGCGTTAATTATTTTTCATTTATATGGATATGATTTTACTAATTATGCGTCATTAACCTCGACCTCTAATTTGAATGACATTGTATTCCTCAGTGTACATTCATTTTGGCATCTTTTCGTCTTAAAGATATTTCATCATTAAAAAAATTAAAAAAAAAACAAAACATTTTCATAACATGTAATTTTTTGCAATACATTTTTGGTTGACTTACAACATCACGATTATCAGTTAATTAATTTCCTTATCCATCAGTTGCTTTCAACATTTCTTTATTGCAGCATATTTTCTAGATCAACAGTATCGCATATGATCTTATCATTATTCCATCTATGTTTCTCACTTCTAATAACTTGAAATTATCTCTTGCTCTTTATATTTTCCATTCAGCAATCTTTTCAAAATGTATGCCAGTATAAGGTTTATATATTTCAGGTAGAATGTTTACAATACTATCTTGAAGCTTAATTCTTTCAGACATTCTTTAAATTGATGTATTAAGGATATTGTATCTGCATTTCATCTAAGTATTAATTTACAGACAATATTTCATTTGATAATTTAATTTCAGATTCTCCTTTTAATATCTTTTGCATTTATCCCCTGTCTCAGTAAGTTTCATTTTCTTTACTTTCATAAATCCTTTCATTAACCATATCGTTATATAAATTATCTTAACGGAGAGATAATCATTTTCAAGTGCTCCATTTTAGGTACGCTTTCCAACAGCTTAAAATAACATATGATTCCTAGATGATCCAACTTACATTCAGGGGTAGTTCTAAATGGAGATCGAGGAGCCCATATATAGGGGTGGGGCAGACACCAGTTATTATCTACTTTAGAGATCGTGACGCATGTAAGGTGACGTTGTTTGCATTTAAAACATGCGCAGTGGAGAGAATGTTGGCATACATAGATACGACTTTCATGAAATGTGGATGAAATTTCTTTGGATATTGTACTTTTGGAAATTGTACATAATTTAAGCACACCACTAACTAAAATGACTGCTCTCTTGTGCTAAAAAATCAGCCTGAATTAGTCTAAAGTACACTATGCTAGCAGCTATTAAAATAGGGAAAATGAATTTTGCCAGACTAGACAATACCAGCTTCTAAAAGTGCAATGAATGAATTAACAAATATATACAGTGTAATAAAGTGATATGCTCTTTTTATACAATTTACCTCTGACGTTCATGAAGTGAAAATGACCAAATAAGGCAGCACTTTCTTGAAAGATGACATCTGGAATAAGTCCCAGTTTTATACTCTATGACTCATATTACACCGATCTATCGTACACCAAAATAAAGAGAATTAAAGGATGTTTCAACTATACCTAAGATATACAAAGTTTTGTTTTCAATAACCAGCATAACCAGTGAGGAAAGCCGGGGAAATTCTTTTTCTTTAAAATTCTAACCCTATGCAAAATACGGAGCTATAAAGCGGCACTAGAGGTGGTTCTAAATCGAGATCGAGGCGCCAATATGCATGCAGGGTGGTTCTAAATCGAGATCGAGGCGCCAATATGCATGCAGGGTGGTTCTAAATCGAGATCGAGGCGCCAATATGCATGCAGGGTGGTTCTAAATCGAGATCGAGGCGCCAATATGCATGCAGGGTGGTTCTAAATCGAGATCGAGGCGCCAATATGCATGCAGGATGGTTCTAAATCGAGATCGAGGCGCCAATATGCATGCAGGGTGGTTCTAAATCGAGATCGAGGCGCCAATATGCATGCAGGGTGGTTCTAAATCGAGATCGAGGCGCCAATATGCATGCAGGGTGGTTTTAAATCGAGATCGAATCGGAATAAATAAAAGAAATCAGAAGAATATACTCATGTTTTTGCAATGGATTTCTCATTTACTATACGTGCATACATCGCGCCTTTCGTTTTATTGTTTAAATAGCAAGGTCAATAGAAAACCTTGAATTTTTGAGGACGCTTATTTTATTCCTTGTTGCTACAGGCTATTTTCTGAAACGAGTGCCAGATATCGTCAGTACCATCTCTGGGAATTTGTAATTTTTAAAAAGGCATATATTTGTACAGTTAACGAAGAGATAACGTTCAGCGGCAACTCCTTTACATGTTTATGTTCTAACTAATTGCCGTTGACATTAAATTGTGGGTTGCACTGGAAATCATGGTGAAACTGGAAACATTCTCTGACAGAAACTATTCAACTACCTGGAAATAATTTTTGTGTGAACGATAACATCAATTGTCGCTTAAAGAGCCAGTAATTTCTGATTTTGTTTGTGATTTTGGACAAATTAAAGTGGCTCCCCAGCATTTCCAGCGGCAGTCAACACACGATCCAATCTCCTTAAATGTCAAACCTTATTTCTTGTTGGTAAAGTTTATTGAAGCATCCATCCCCAAGCTGTTTGGGCAATTTTTCTCTCGTGAACATACTCCACGGTGTCATGATAATTTTTACAGACAGACTTCCCCCAACTGTCTTCAACTGAGCTGAGAGTTGGAGATATTCTGCACAGGCTTATCAACATTTAAAGAACTTAATAAATTAAAAACAACTTGTTAAGAACGCCAATATCATGGCCACCTTGCTCAAACTTGATTTACAATATTCCGTCAAAATCTAAGTTAGTTAAAGCTCTTGTTTATCCTAAACGTTTGTATGATGAATTTCGTTTCCATTCAATAACTTCGAAAGATTTCATAAAATTAAATTATATTTCACATGAGGCTTACAACCTATAAAACCTGTATTAGTTTTCATTCTCACTTTTGTCTTATTTAAATTATATTCTAAATTTTAATAATATTAAGGATTTTGTTGAAACGGCTTCGAGCAGTGTTAATATACCAGGCTATTAAATTATAGAGACCAATCGATAACAGAGTCTTTCATTCGGCCACAACGGCTCGAATACCTTCATTTTATTACAATTTATGCGTATTTATGGAACCTAAAGCAATGATTGTGATTAATGAAAAATGATTATTCTTAACAATATTGTGAACATAAATAATAATTTAAATTATTGTTTTCTTTTAATTGACGATTTATTAATTAACATTAATTATGTCAATTAACATTATTTATGTATGCTTTATTTACCTTTAAAGTATTCATATTCTTACTGTTGTTGTTGTTGTTGTGCTTAACGCCATTTTTCAGCACACGATATGTTGTTATTCATGGCGGCCAGTATTAATGGTGGAGGAAGAAACCGGGAAATCACCGGAAAGAACCACCGATCAACGAGAAGCTACTAGCAAGCTTTCTCACATATCCACATTCGCCGAATCCTAGACTCGAACCCACGCCGACAGAGGTGAGATAGCAGTGATCCGTAACGGAAGCGCTTTAGACCACTCGGCCACTCGGGGCCCCTTTCTTACTTTTGACTTCTTCGTTCACAGCTGATCAATAATTTTAGATAGAGGTATATCAAGTTGGACTTAATAATATATTTAATTGACAGATCAGCATCATGCAAACAACGATATAATTGGTAGGAGCTAACAAAGCACAGAATAAGAGATAATACAACATTTTCTTATACTATCCAATGTAGTCTTTCTTCAAAGACCTGATTTTCAAGCAGGTAGTGAACGATACGATAAAGTCTCGAAATATTTCGCTGTGCAGTTCTTATTTATAGGGGTCATTGCCGGTTTACGGCCGAACCTAGCGCCTCCTGATTCTGAAATGCACGTGTTTATTAGGTGGGCTATTGGATAAATGTTGCTTTTCGGAGTTTAATGGTCTCGATGTGACATTTTATTGTGGCTGGGTCAAGCTATCCTATTACATTGCTGTGTAGATCTTCACGAAATGTCCTTTGATCGAGATTTTGTCGATGACTCCAGCGGGATATTTGGGTGGGCCTATATTATTGTCACAGATCCCACTCTCGAAAACTAGGCCAAGTCAACTGATGTGTCAAAAATGATAATGTTACGTATGTGTTGAATCTTAAGTGTGTATCACTTTTAAGCACCTGAAAAATTCTGTTGTGAACAAACATTGATTATAAACTTTCGTGATTATCTTTGGTGCACACGGTAATAGGAACTCATATATTGTTGATCAATGACGAAATAGCACAAACTGACCACACAAATCTATCTAGCTATAGCTATCTGACATAACACCTTTTAACTACCTACTCGCGTTGTGCCCTAACATGATTCATGCAAGGCGATGTTTTCAGCTATAATTTCTATTTACGCTCAATGCTTATGCAGAAAGGATTTGCTCGATATCAGATTGTCAACAGTGCATATGGATCTTTAAGGATTTGCTGACATGAGCATACACGTTCCGGAAGTTCTGCAGCATCACCATAGAGATTACGCACATTCATGCTATAAACATGATTTTATGATGCTTTGTTCAGGGAAACAGCTCTAGAAAATTTGCGTTCTGACAATCAAACTTGTATGAACAAAAAATGCATTATGAAAAAGAGCCGGAGTTTATGTAACTTAGCATCAGTTTTAGTTTGATGATGGATGGAATAACCTGTATGTGAAAAAGGTGATTAGAAAATGAGTAGTATCGATACGATTCATCAAGCAACAAACTTTTTACCTTTATTAAACATCATATCCCACTCCCACTCCGCTAGACAAAAACGCAACATTATGTAACCTCGATAATATCTTCGATCAGCCACAGCAATATTTTATGAAAACAAATACCTTACATCCTCCCTCCCATTGTACAATATTTGGAATAGTGTGATTTCTAGATCAGCCACAACTGCCTTATTTTCAAAAATACACGTGCAATCCACACGAGACAAGCATAAATTAATGACAACACCTACTGTAGATATCATTTGCCATAGCGACAACATGTCCAATATCAAGCAGTGAAAATAAGGAGCTAAAAAAATTACATAATCTTTAGGTTTAAAATTCCTACACCAATACAGTAGATGCGATGTCTCGTAACCAATATTTTATATCTTCAAATGTGTAAAATTTAAAACTTAAAAAAGTAAATAATAGACACACACATATTATATATATATATATATATATATATATATATATATATATATATATATATATATATATATATATATATATATATATATATATATATATATATATATATATACAATAAACTGACGGCGAACAGTGCAAAACTAGTAACTAACTATCCAGAGAGCTTTCGACTCTTAATGGGTCTTTTTCAAAAGCATATACAAAACATAGACAAAACAAACAAGTTAACATAAAAAATGTTGTGTTTATAAAACTCTACATGAATTAAAACTATATATACATTTATGTCTCAACCAGCCTGTATAGACTTGTTGCAAATACTGAAAGATGTTTCTATTTCACTAAAAATCTATGAGCTATAGCGACATCTGTTATTTTATGTACATTTAGGTAACGCAAATCATATCCCGGATATTTGATTCTATACCGAATATTTTATTCTTATAGTAGTAATTAAAGGATACTAAGAAGATTTATAAAAATTTGAAAAGAAACTGTGTCGGATGAAAACAGTAATCATACTATAATAACATAATTAATTTATCTCAAACCATTGAACATCTTAGAAAATTTGAAAATACTTTTTAAAAGGATGATTAAAAAACAAATATAGAGCACACTGTGATTTTTAATTCTGGCAAAATTGTTTAAACTGGGCTGCATTGAAGGCAGCTTCCGGATGTGTTGTATGATATTGACACCAAACAAGACTAGTATACTAGAATCAGTACAATCAATATGTAGGTTTGACATATCTTCAGGTACCAAATTGATTACCTGATGAACATTCTTTTAATCTAACATTAGCATCGATCTCAATATATATCACAACCTGCTATACCCTCCCTTAATATTCACCTATGGAATTATTCGAGATATATTAACGGGAAAAATAAAAATCGTATTGAAAATGTTCTAAAGAACACCATACTGTATATCAATGTTTTAAAGCTCCTAGAGTAGAGAAAGCAAGATACTCTGACAAACTTAAATATTTACGGGTCTGAGACAGCTTAATACTGGAAGAAATGCCTCCTGTAGGAAATAACGCAGCTTTGACAAAAAAAAAAAAAAAAAAAAAAAAAAAAAAAAAAAAAAAACAGGCTTTTGGTATTTCGTTCTGCAAGAAAGCAATGTAAGAAAGAGTATATAGACCCAATACAACTACCAAGCCTTATTAAATATATAATTTAGGAGGTTAGGTAGGAAGCAGAATACTACTACACACCCTGTTTCGACTATACAAAATATCTGAGTGTAATATTTTTGCAATATATTTCGATTCCAACGTTAGACTAAGCTCTCATGTTGGTGGTTAAGCTTTATTTGTTACCAAGTCACGTGGTTATGAAGTATCAAATACGTTTAGCCTAAACACCGCGATAAATACCGAGTAAGTTAAAAGTGGAATTTCAGCTGTTGATAAACAGTCTGTAACAATTCATAAAAAGGCAGATTACGATTTAACCGGTAGAAAATAAATGAACGTGAATACGCCCTACAGAGACAAGAAGGATACAGAATATTGAAGTTTGTTTTGCATAAAACTGAATCTACGCATATTGTTCAAAATGGATCATTGGACAAATCGAAGGCTTTCTAGAAGACTATTATTTCTGTTGCCTTCGATAAAACTGCGAATAAAAAACAAATTAATGCTAAATAACAAACCTTAACAATTTGTCCAACTGATTGAAAAGGTCAGATCATTACGTTGCCACAAACAAATTTTAAAAAAAAAAAACTGTTAAAAGTCTATTTACCTCGTTTTGCTTTTGGTAGTATAAAAGAGTTCTTGCGATTTATCTGTCGCTCGTAGTCCTAGCAATACCCACAACTGCGGGGGTGGGAGGTGGGAGCACATTCAATGTGGTGTACAACGTCCCATTAAGCAACTTTTTTATATGGAGGTTATCCCTGAATTACGATTATGGAATTTTTTTGGAGCTACGCCATTGATTTTCATGTAAGATTATTGACATTACAAACGTTTGCTTACTCAGTAGATGCCAATAAATTCAGTTGAAAACTCCATAATTAACTAATTGTTAACATGAAATCAACAAATTTTAATTGAAGCTATATAATTAACAAATTGCTATTATGTTATATAAATTAGAATAATATTTCCTGTATTGAAGTGTTGCTTATAGTGGAACACAATTTAATTTAACGTTTCAGATAAGAGAAAATATCACAACGTATTACCATTGATTAAAAAGAGCAAAGTAAACATCTTCTATCTCTAGATATAGACACATAATCAATTATGATTAAGGGAGTTGTTCTCAATGTTTTCACATTTCAGGCAGTAATTTTTCTTTTGAATTATTTTATCCAAATGAAAGCAAACGAAGAGAGGGGAAAACGTCCAAATGTTCTAGAAGAATTGGAGAAGGGACCAAATGAATTCAACGAAAACAGAGTAAAGTAACTCGATCACTTGAATGAAAGATTTAGAGAACAAGGTTTGGTTACTGAGAACGTATATAATCATGGCAAACCAAACTCAAATAGTCTTTCTACAACTAAAGGATAAACTTTACAATAATCTGTTGGCACTTCTAAGTCTACTTTTTAAAATTAACCAATTGCATTTTAGTTGTTCGAAGACATTGCACTGTTTCGATCGTTTTTTTTAACAGTTTGACTGTTTGATCATTGAAAGATTTTGATGGGCATTGGTTGGCGTATGGATCAGCCATATAAATTATTATATAGTAAATAACCTTGACCTTGACTCAAGGTCATGCTAATTGGCCCTTTCATTCCACATCCAATTATCTGGAACATATTAAAATCTGTAAGCAATGCTGATATTACCTAACTAATTTACAAACCAACTATATGAGCTAGTTTGTAATTATTTAAGCAATCATTTCTAAATTTTCCAAACATTTTGCATGCAATTAAAGTATCTTTCTTCAAAGCGTAATCATGTAACGCATCGAGTAAATTCAATTGGAAATGTTTGTAATCTTTTTAAAAAAATGTTTGATCTATTGAGGTTTGAAGGAATTTTTATGTTGGTGTTAATATAGCTTCATTGATCCTTTGAAATGAATCCATGTATCCTCACTGATACTTAAGCATTCCCACTGCATAGTTCGTTTCGCTGTCTGACTCACTTATATATGACAGCTTTACCATTATTCATAGATCAAGAGACACCGTCGTAGGAGCTAAGCGAAAATCCAAGATGCTCGTATTTTCGTATATTTTCACCCGTGTCTAACGCCGATAATCCAGAGAGAGAGAGAGAGAGAGAGAGAGAGAGAGAGAGAGAGAGAGAGAGAGAGAGAGAGAGAGAGAGAGAGAGAGAGAGAGAGAGAGAGAGAGAGAGAGAGAGAGAGAGAGAGAGAATTTCTTGAGATAAAGTATAGCTGTATTTATGGAGATATGGAGATATGGAATATATGCATTTTCAAAGCCTATAACCACGCCGGCAATGATTTCATCCTTGTGATCAAAGCATATTTAACTGTTTACGACATATGTAAGTGACCAAAGTCACCTGTTGAATTGTTGTGTCCACTTTAGTAGTATAGCAATAAATTTTGAGACTCTACGCAAAATAAAATTTAATAATACAATACTCGTTGTTTACTTGACCACAAATAATTACAGACAAAATGGCATTAAAAGGCAAAAAAGAGCGAGCGTCAGTCCTACTGTAAAGACACCCACTATTGAAATAAAACTCATGGACACCAGCATTATGACCAAATAGAGAAAATTATTTTCAGGGTCTCGTGTAACCTCTGAGTTGTTGCATTTAACATAAGGTGATGTCTATCCCAACACGTTTATACCAGAGCGAGACAGGTCATGTGTATCCAAACAACATTTCAACGGCTCCGGTGGCCTAATGGTTAAAGCGTTCACCTCAGATGCGAGAGGTCGTGGGTTCTATCCCCGGTCGAGCCATACCAAAGACTTACAGAAATGGTACTAACAGCTTCCTCGCTTGGCTCTTAGCGTTAAGCGGTCAGTGTTAGGACTAGTCGGCCTGGTGTCAGGATAATGTGACTGGATGGGACATCATGCTACATGTCTGCGGCATGATGCCCCAGTGCTAGACATCACTATAAAATTCCACACTGCAGATATCGTAGCGATATGAGTGAAAAATTGTTAATGCTGCGTTAAAAATTATAATCACATCACAACACCAAACAACATATCAGACCAGAGCGATTTAGACAGGCTATGTCTCTCCAAACACCATCTTAGACAATAGGAAGGCAGACAGGCAATGTCTATCCAAACACCATTTAGAGCAAGACAGATAGCACTATGTGATTAGTATTTCACATACTTTATAAAGAGAACAAAATTACACTTGTGCATTAAATCGTGCTAGCTTATATGTGTAAATGGATATATTATCATTGAAATTCCTTTAAAATTTAGTTTTAATATTTTACTGCACAATATACCTTTAACTATTTATTGACGGCTCCGGTGGCCTAGCGGTTAGAGCGTCCGCCTTGGATGTGGGAGGTCGTGGGTTCTATCCTCAGTCGAGTCATACCAAAGACTTACACACATGGTACTAACAACTGCCTCACTTGACGCGCAGCATTTACGAGGTTAGGGTTAGGACTGGTCGGACTGGTGTCAGGATAATGTGACTAGGTGGGACATCATGCTACATGTCTGCGGCATGATGCCCCAGTGCTAGACATCACTATAAACTGCCACACTGCAGATATTGTAGCGATATGACTGAAAAATTGTTAAAGCTACGTTAAAAATCATAATCACATCACATCACATCTTACTGTATTTTAACTTTACTCAAGAGAACTTAAATAGTTCAATGTTAAATATTACTGGACTTATGCGTATATCATATACTTACTAAAAATATCAGGAATTTTTGGTCATGGACCTTAAATGCTATTGGTTATAGGTTTAATAGGGAGTGGGTGGGTGTTGTATAACCAAATATCAAGTATAGTATGTAATAAGCAAAACTTTTTAAATTATCAACTTAAAAAAAATGCGTCAGGGAAACTGTTCTGCGGAAAATGTATTTATATGGCAATTTAATAGGCAATTTGATATCGCATTATAAGCGCAATAGGTCATGTCAATGAGACAATAGTTTGCAGTTGCATTGTAATTATCTTCTTGCATGCAGGCTAAGCGAACTGCGATAAGCTTTGTATTATTCATATACATTGGGTCCTGCGTGTAATGCTCGTGGCAAACACGCTTTTCTACAGTGGATTCTACTGTGTGTGAATAGGCCACGCACAAGGAAAGAGTGGACACTTTTATATACATATTAGTGGCGCTTTGGTGACATTTTTTTGTTTTCTGTGCTACATAGTTATCTGTTGTTTTGTACGCTGGGTAAACGTGTTTTTATCGTTGTAAAGTGTAGTCATTTTGTAAAGACACTGAGTATTTTAGCAAATAGGATCCTGTTGGGATCAGGGCTTGCAGTTTAATGCAGCTGGTGATCTCCATAAAGGATAAATTTACAACAATCTTGCATTGTGTACATTTTGCCTTGAACTAATTACCAGGACACCAAGAAAGCGGTTAGAGAGATAAATTCAAGGTTCCTAAGTACGAATGTTTAAAAAACTGATTTAACAATTGTGTTAACAGTTGTGGTATAAATACATACATACATACATACATACATACATACATACATACATACATACATACATACATACATACATACATACATACATACATACATACATACATACATACATACATACATACATACATACATACATACATACATACATACATACATACATACATACATACATACATACAGACATACATACATACAGAGAGAGAGAGAGAGAAAGAGAGAGAGAGAGAGAGAGAGAGAGAGAGAGAGAGAGAGAGAGAGAGAGAGAGAGAGAGAGAGAGAGAGAGAGAGAGAGAGAGAGAGAGAGAGAGAGTACGTTGTACGTACAGAAAGATATTTGAGCAATGAATATAACAATATTCCAGCTTGTTAATTTTGGGAATCGTCACAATGTTTTGTGCTAACATTGTGTCAGTATTATTCTTACAAAACAACAAAAAAAAAAAAAAAAAACAAACAAAAATCCAAAACAAGACATCATAAAATGCTGATTATGGCCAACACAGGCATTCCTACCTTTTGTATGTAGTAAATAAAAATTAAACCCTGTGAACTAATATTTTGGGTAGATATTAATAACTTTTCCGTTTGACCTTTCATTGGAGTAGTTCTTAAGACCTAGACAAATAGATATAATGGTGTGCTGTTCTGGATCTTAACGAGAGAAATATTTAAAAATCACACATACGAAATCCATACGCTACAAAACCTATTTCGTGAGTGAGGAGGGGAATTTACGTGCATTCCACTAAAATTACACAGAATGGTCATTATTGTCAGTCTATACAGTGGCAGATCCAAAAATATCGTGCTTTGTGGTAGGGTGTAAACAAGCTAGCGCGTTGTCCGTGAGACGGAACAAACATTGGGAACATAGCAGTTCCTGTATTTAAAGTGTGTCATTAATTTATTGTTGTTGTTGTTGTTGGGCTTAACGCCATTTTTCAGCAAACGATAGGCTATTCATGGCGGCCAGTAATAATGGTGGAGGAAGAAACCGGAAAATCACCGGAAAGAACCACTGACCCACGAGAAGCTACTAGCAAGCTTTCTCACATATCCACATTCGTCGAATCCTAGACTCGAACCCACGCAAACAGAGGTGTCATTTATTTGAACCATCTAACTGTTAAAAACACCCACCGTAGCAAACGTTCTGGGTTTTATTAATGTTTTTTATTTAGGGTGGGCTTTGCCTCCTGGCCTCCTCCCGTGGATCCGCAACTGTTAAATCGGCTATGCGAATCAGATGCTTGGAGTGTATTACCTGTTACATTTTCTTTAGAAATGGACCGCTTCTTTAGTTCGTCCGCCTTGGATACGTGAGGTCGTGGGTTCGATTCCCCGGCCGAGTAATACCAAAGACTTACAAAAATGATACTAACAGCTGCCTTGATTGAAGCTTAACATTAAGAGGTTAGTGTTAGAACAGGTCGGCCTGGTGTCAGGATAATGTGACTGGGAGGGACATCATGCTGCATGTCTGCGGTATAGTGCCCCAGTGCTAGACATCATTATAAACTGCCGAACTGCAGATATCACAGCGATATGACAAAAAAATTGTTAAGCTACATTCAAAATCCAAAATCACACACGCACACACACACACACACAGACACACACACATGCGAGCGTTCTTTAGAAATGTCTAGATCAAATCAAAATTAAACTTATGCTTAGGTTTGAAATGGACTATTCATATGTATGTATGTATGAAAAAATCATGTCCACGGAGCTTCGACACTGTTTAAAGCCGCACTGACTCTCTGGTAGCAAGCCTTGTTCCAGGTGGACTGTTAGTCGATTTAGCAGAATTCTGACCAGTATCTTTCCTGCGATGGATAATAGTGAGATGCCACGATGGTTGTCGCATGCTTGCCGGTTCCCCTTAAGCTTGTAGAGGTGGACAATAGAGGCGTCTTTGAACTCCTCTGGAATCCTTTCCTGGTTCCACATGGAAAGGAATAGGTCCGTAACCTTCTGCATCAGTCGGGGACCACCAGCTATGTAGATTTCCGCTGAGATGGAGTCAGGGCCTGGGGTTTTGCCATTGCATAGGCTTTTAATTTCCTTCTTTACTTCTGTGAGAATTGGTGAATCCGATTGGGTAGCTTTAATTGGGACCTGGGGGTGGCGAGCGATGGCATCAGCGTTTATGGAGGAAGGTCGGTTGAGGTCTCTGTCGAAGTGTTCTGCGCAGCGCTTGAGAATCTCTTCCTTATCATTGATCAGCGTGTTCCTATCTGCACGGAGGAGGGGGAAAATACTGATTTAATGGGACCGTTGATTGGCTTGAGCGCTTCGTAGAACCTCTTTGTCATTGCGGTCTGCATGCGACTCTATCGCGTCAGCCTTCTTACTCAGCCATGTGTCCTGCATCTGTCGGATCTCTCTGCACCATTCTTCTGATATTGGCGAATGCAGCTTTCTTAGATGTGGAGTGATGGTCATTTAACAGCGCTCTCTCTCTCTCTCTGGTGTTTTTCTTCGAGCATTTCTTGAATGCAGTCCTCATTATTATCGTCAAGCCAGTCCTGGTGCTTTCGTAAGGTAAGGCCTAACACATCGGCGGCGGTGGAGTAGACAATATTCCGAATTGACACCCAATCGGACTCTACATCATACAAACCTAAAGTGATGGCTTCCAGCTTGTTGTCTAGCTTGTATGCAAAGGATTGCTTCCACCGAATCCTTTTTTTTAATTTGGAGACGTTCAGTCGCTTTGGTGTCTTGCTTTCTTGAGGACGTGTATGAGACATTATCTTGATTTTAAGTTTGGAGATGATCTCCATGTGGTCAGTACAGACTCAGTTCCACACACATCCTTCGTCACTCTGACGTCCTGTCTGTCATTTTGTCGCACTATGACGTAGTCGAGCAGATGCTAGTGCTTGGAGCGTGGGTGCATCCATGACGTCTTGTTGCGAAGAAGTCGGAGGAAGACAGGAGTTGGTGATGAGCGGTTCATGAGCTGCACAAGTTTTCAGCAGTAGGAGGCCATTGCTGTTTCAGCTGCCAATCCCATTTTTTTCCAGCACTCCTCTCCATGAGATGTAATCTTCGTCAGCCCGAGCGTTAAAGTCGCCAAGGATGATGAGTTTATCTGTTCTGGGCACGGCAGCAAAAGCGTAGCTCACTTCCTCGTAGAACTTGTCCTTGATCTCATCGGGATTTGTCATTGTTGGGGCTTTGGCGCTGACTAGTGTGGCATAACGCTTTCTTGGGAGTGGCAGTCGAATGGTCATCAGACGATTGTTGATGCCTTTAGGTGGGCTGACTATCATGTTGACCAGGTATGACTTAATGGCAAACCCAAGTCCAGCCTCACGACGTTCTTTCTCGCTGCGTCCAATCCAAAAGAAGGTGTTACCGGCATTTACCTCTGACAGTTGACCAACGTTGGTAAGTCGGGTCTCGCTGAGTGCTGAAATCTGGACTTTGTACCTGGCTAGCTCTCTGGCAATCAAAGCAGTCCGTCTTTCAGACCCTTCAGTTATGGCATGATCCAAGAGTGTACGCACGTTCCATGCGCCTAGGGTGAGAGTTGTCGCCTTGATCTGTTTTTTTTTTGTTTTTTGTTTTCTTACCGCTGGATTGGGTAGACAGACCTAGATTACCGAGGGTTTGAGACCCGTCGGATACCCTCAACCTGGATTAGCCGGCCAGTCGAAGCCCTTGCCAGTGATGTGGCCGCTGCACATGTTACAGCTACTGGTAGCCACAGGTGAGAGTTGAGTGACTGGTGGAGACCAAACGTAGACTAGCTACCAAATCCGAGTACGACTGCTACTCCACCAGAGGTACTCCCCCTTCCTTGAGCACTCCATACGTCACATGTATGTATGTATGTATGTATGTATGTATGTATGTATGTATGTATGTATGTATGTATGTATGTATGTATGTATGTATGTATGTATGTATGTATGTATGTATGTATGTATGTATGTATGTATGTATGTATGTATGTATGTATGTATGTATGTATGTATGTATGTATGTATGTATGTATGTATGTATGTATGTATGTATGTATGTATGTATGTATGTATGTATGTATGTATGTATGCATGCATGCAAGCACGTACGTACGTGGATTGATGGATGTGTATGTGTATTATTTGAACCATTGATGAATTTTTGGATTGATATATTTGTGTGTGCTGATAAAATCTGCCTCGCTCTCAATGCTTCATGAAGCATGATATGTGCATCATTTGTAGGGACTTAATACTATGGAGTTTTGGTCTTCCTTAGAACACTTTGAAATAAGGATAATTCACATGGAGCATTCTGACAATAAAATGATCATTAATTTTTATGATAGATGGAATGTCAAATTTTACTTTAGCATTAGTAAGTATGTATTAATGGACAGTCCCAAAGCAGTACAGTCTAAATAATAACCGAACAACTATTTGGTGTGTTAATCATGAAAAATTTAGTTGATTTATTCACTTCAGAGAGGGGACGCAAGAAATCAAATAAAAACGTCAGATTGGTTATTCAGAATTATATTTTACAAGATGATATATGACGATTGAACTTACGTAGATATCATATCTAAATTAGAACATACGGCTGTGTATTTAAGTTATTACATATATTCTTAGGTAATATATCATTTTTAAGATTGACGACTATTTGACGTTAGAAAAAATCCAAGGCTGTTTATATATCATATAGTATTGTACAAAATGGTCACAACCTTAAGGTACCACTCCTCAAAGCGCTGGGATGTCATAATTAGGTGACAAATGATCATTGCTGAAATTGTTTCATTTGGCAGTTTGTGCTGTTAACCACGTCACTTCATAATAAATTATTGCAAATTATTGCCGTCAAATGTCAGCAAGACGCGTGCTACACTACGGTTCATGACAATCTTTAAGTGCATCGTTTATGCGATCTGTACAGCAAGGTCATAAAGTCTCACAGTGCATTCATTTCAAATGCTATAAATAATACAACTGGTTTACTCACTATTTATTATCAATTATTTTCATTGAATTTATCATTTCAATAACTGTTGGCAGAATCGTAATAAATGTCTACATAGCTTTGATTTATTATGGTAAAAGAAAATTAATGACAGAGTATGAGATAATGTACGTGCGTGCGTGCATGCATGCATGCATGCATGCATGCATGCATGCATGCATGTATGTATGTATGTATGTATGTATGTATGTATGTATGTATGTATGTATGTATGTATGTATGTATGTATGTATGTATGTATGTATGTATGTATGTATGTATGTATGTATGTATGTATGAATGTATGTATGTATGTATGTATGTATGTATGTATGTATGTATGTATGTATGTATGTATGTATGTATGTATGTATGTATGTATGTATGTATGTATGTATGTATGTATGTATGTATGTATGTATGTATGTATGTATGTATGTATGTATGTATGTATGTATGTATGTATGTATGTATGTATGTATGTATGTATGTATGTATGTATGTATGTATGTATGTATGTATGTATGTATGTATGTATGTATGTATGTATGTATGTATGTATGTATGTATGTATGTATGTATGTATGTATGTATGTATGTATGTATGTATGTATGTATGTATGTATGTATGTATGTATGTATACAGAAAGGTTTTGCATGGACGAATTGCAGTAGCAGAGACCTTTTGTTCCATGCGAATAGTTAGTTTTCAGTAGAATTTTAATGACTGGTTTTTATGTACCAGAAATTAAAAAAGCCAATTTCTTTTCATTGATTCATAAGAACACTCGTGGAAAATTAATGTTGATTGAAAATTTAGAGTTTTCATCTTACACATTGATTTGAAATTTTGGCGCCCGCCATAATTATTTTCAATGAGTGTACCCCATTTATGTTTACGTCTCTGTGACGTCATATCACAGTGGTGACATTTTTTTAGCTTTTGTCAAATAGCATATCTTTTTCCAAATGTACAAAAAAAACTCTACAGACTGGATTATATGAATCTGGAATGACTGTGTAAATAGACGCAAATTAATTACTTGATCGTCATGCTAGTGAATCTGCTATGCACGAGGGCTTATAACACCGACATAGTATCATCCTTTTATGGTAAAGTTTGCTTAGTCGTGGTATGGAGACTGATGCTTAAGGGAAAGTAGATGGGTACCGTTTGCTTGGGTTTGAATTTCCGTAGAGTAAGAATGAAAAAATTTCTGTCCTGTATATTAGTATTATTTGTATAAATATAATAATTCTAACTTATATTGTAAAGCATTTTCATGTAAATCCAGGAATAGCATTTAACGCCTTTTTCGTAATATTTGTAATTCTGTCTATCCGTCTCTCTCTGTCTGTTTGTCTCTATCTCTGTCTGTCTCTGTTTGTCTGTTTCTGTTTGTCTGTCTGTCTCTGTCTCTGTCTGTCTGTCTCTCTGTCTGTCTCTCCGTCTGTCTGTCTCTCTCTCTCACTCTCTCTCTCTCTCTCTCTCTCTCTCTCTCTCTCTATATATATATATATATATATATATATATATATATATATAATACTGTGGACATAGTGCAACGCCTAATATTTAGGAACTCTAATTGTTTTACAATATTAGATAACACATTAAAGCATATACAACGACAAAATTACAAAAACACCATGAAATTACGAAACAAAGCATGCTGACAATAATTAAAGAAGTAACCATTAATAAGTATTTTTGTATGGTCGTGTAGTTGAATTAGGTGAGTTCTTGAATGAGATTAAAGTGTCCTTGTGTCATAGATCTATGAGCAATTTATTCTACGTAGCTGCAACCTGTTACGCAAAATAAAATTGTCCGTATGCCTTCCTTTTAACAGTGAGAACAATAAAAATGCGATTGTCGAAAGAGGAGCGCAAGTTTCTGTATGGTGTATACACATGGGTGAGGTCCGATGGGTATAGTGGCCTGGATCCAGTCAATGAAATGTAACATAGTGAACACATTTTGTGTTTGATTTTGGATCGATTGGCTATTCAGTGAAACTTACATAGCAGGAGAAGGTATTCTCAGTTCTTCGTACTCTAACGATTAACCGAGCAACTTTGTTTTGCAGTTTATATAGTAGACACTGAGACGAACCAGATTGAATTGAATTGCACTATTCCAGTCTTTTAAGTACTAAGGAACACAATAGTGTTTTAGTGCCATCAATCAGACGAAATTGTGAATGAAGCTGATGCGTCTCAGCTCGAGATAGTCAGCCTTCCAATGTTCATTATATTTTGGGGTAATGAGAGCGTACTGTCGAGAGTGATAGTACTGCTTCAGAAGGTAACGAATTGTTAGGTTTGCTTCGATGCCATGCATTAATTGGGTTCTATTTATCAGAAGGAGATTTTTCTTAGTAGCAAACAGATATGATGGACTGATAAGCTGAGATGGCTTATGACGCAGAGGTGATTTCCATACTCAAGAAGTTTACGAAACTACTCCAAAACTGCGAGATTCAGTCATCTTGTTTTTTCGACTAGGATGATGATTGTAGATGCATGCAAATGGAGTTACACTCTGTGTGAAGTTTGGACCCGTTCAAAAGATATGTCTTTGAAACTGAAAGTTCTTGTGTAGCTAAGACGGTGAATTATGGAGTTTTTTGAGATGAGAGCGATGGGGTTCTCACAGTGCTAGTTCCACTAGATGGGGCTGCTAGTCAACTCGGTTCATATCGAGGGAGTAGCAATAGTAACATGTATGGAAGTTCAGCTTGTTAATCATGGACTCTTCTAGACATAAGAGAAGAGATAAAGAATAGAAATGCCAAGATTTCTAGTAGGAAAAAAGAGCTTATTGAGATGGGCATTGACCTTAGATGACAATAGAAAAGGAGAAGTATTGACACAAATATTGGATACTTAACTGCTTACAGGAATTTAAGTATTCAGGCGTGCATTTTGATTGTTGCTTCAAAAGCTCAACATCCAATTATGCTTATTAGTAACCATGTTTCAAGAAAGAACAGATCACATGTTGCTCTCTCTCTCTCATATTCTCAAAGTGTATATATATATATATATATATATATATATATATATATATATATATATATATATATATATATATATATATATATATATATACTATGTTTTCAAGTCAACATATAATAAGTGCTGTAAATGATAGACTAAAATAGGTACCCACAAAATTGTTTAGTGTCTTGTCATGGTGAACTTTTATCTTTTAAATCATGTCTATGAGGTATGGAAGATGTCTGGGATTTTAAAATCCCCAATTGGAGTACATGCTATATGTAACTACAACATTTGAAATTAAAAAGGCAAACTTCCTGCTATATAAATAATCGCAGAAAGCGTTTTTTATTCTTAAAATTAGTTGTAAAATAATATTAGAATTTATTGATTGCATTATTTATTAAAATTAAAAATCGAGCTGTCAATAAATATTGAAGAGAGAATAATTTTGATCACTGTTCACTACTAAGACTAACGAGGGTAAGTTATCTTAACAGTACACAGGGGGTCAACAATAAAACTTATGTAGGTTGGCTTGTATGAGGGATAAACAGGGCTAGTGAAATGAACTGTATTACAAATGCTGGAGCAAACAGCAAACAACTTTTAATCTTTATTGTATTTCAGTACAGATTTGACTTTTATAATAAAAATTCAGTGTCTGTTACTACTGAGCCAGAGTTTAAGATGGATATTCCAGGCCTAGATAAGTGCAAGGATGCTCATGTCAGAATGACCAGCAATTTTCCCCAATCACCATGGAAAGGTAGGCAGAATACCTGTCTTAGTATTGCAAGGACTTTGATTCCAGTTTCAGAGACGTGTATGAAGATAGGTACTTGCGATGTTACAGAGTGTGTTCATGCCTATAGAGAGGTTTGACATTTATCTTATCAATAGCATGGGCTGATATGAAGAAGTCAGTAACATAAAGTAGACCTATCACTGGATGAAAATGGGGTTGTGCAAGAAGCTCAGTATGAATGTGGTGCTGGACAAGATCCCTCAGTTTACTGCAAACATGATGTTACAGTCTTTTATGCAAGTTTCAGGTTTCCACAAGATAGAATGATTTTGTCAGAACCGTCGTGCACTCAGGTACTGCAGATATTTAATAAAGCAAAACCGCAAACAGCTCTCCTCTCAAAGCTCATCACCTGTAGATCATTCATTGAAATGACAAAACCCTGCAGTTCGACCAAATGCCCTACCAAATATCGTGCACAAGAATCTTAACCAGATCATTTTAAAACTGTTTGTTGAATTATAATGGTTTTATAAAGGTACCCTTATGTCATTTCTTCCCCCAGCTAACATACCAGCACTTAGCAATGATCATTAGTACAAGACACCAATCATGGAAAAATATTTTCTCGAGAAAGAAAAATTAACACAAATTACTAAAGGCCAGGCTAAACTAATCGAGGAAGCAATACGAAATCAGTCCGCCTGTAAACAATGGGGTGACGAGAGATGCAAAAGACTTACTGCCTCTATGTTTGGTTCTATTTGTAAAGCTACCGAAAGAAAGGACAAACAAGCCCTAGCTAGATCACATTGCATGTGCAGGTCAATCTGCACTGCACCTATTCTCCATGGCATAAAATATGAGGCAGTAGCCTTAAATAAATTTGAACAATTAGAAGAAATCAAGACACCGCCTTGTTGTTTATTTATTAGTGAGGAGTTTCCTTTTTGGCAGCAACTTCAGATAGGATAATTAATGATACTACTCTTGTGGAAGTGAGATGTGCAAGAAAAGACAAGGTCGTTAACCACAATACTGTGCGTTACTTCAAGTTATTATCATCGGGCCTCACACTGGCTATCAATCATGATTGTTATTATTATTATTATTATTATTATTATTATTGTTATTATTATTATTATTATTATTATTGTTGTTATTATTATTATTATTATTATTATTATTATTATTATTATTATTATTATTGTTATTGTTATTGTTGTTGTTGTTATTATTATTATTATTATTATTATTATTATTATTATTATTATTATTATTATTATTATTATTATTATTATTATTATTATTATTATTATTATTATTATCACATTCAAGGACAAATGCCGTGCTCTGGAAGAAGGGAGTGCAAATTTGTTGTCTTCACCATGAAGGAATTAAAGGTCGTTTCAACAAAATTTGACAAGGACATTTTAGACAAGATGGTCACTATACTTAAAGAATGTTTTGAACGTCACTTCAAAGAAGCGTCAAATCAATCATCGCTTTTACATAGAATATTACAACTATGACTTTTGAAGTTTGGGATGTAAAATTACTGTATTCTCTATTCATTTTAATTGGTATTGGGATGTAACTTTACTGTATTCCCTATTCATTTTAGTTTTTATCTACAGTGAAACCAGTATTTGAATGGAAGACAAATGCAAATATTGGGTTCAAATGTTTTATTTTATTGACATATTCATATTTTATAAGCAATCAAGAAAACCCACACAATATTCAGAGTACATAATAGTATGTCACTTAAATTATTTTGAACTTTTATGCTAACTGTGGTCGGTATATAAGTACATGTAGTAAAACACCATATTAGCATTTAGCATTTTTGTTTTAATTCACCATTTGTCACAGATTCAACATTGAAGAACATCGATTAAAGATCTTCATGTATGAGATACTTTAAAAGTGATAAGAGTGAGATAGAATACTGTACATATTTCGCTGAATTTACGTAAATATCTTTATTCTGAAAGAACCATTCGTACTGATTGTGTTTCTTACTGGAAAAACCGGAATAAGATGAGATTGTTTTCCAAACATTTATTATTTTCTTACCAAACACATTTAAGTATGTCTAATTACAATGCCATTTCTAAAGGAACACAAAGTGAAGCACACCATTATTATTTCTGTTGCCAGTGCAAATTCAGAATTATTAAGATGGTTGCACAAAATTTTGTATGTTTTTGCTAAACCAATGATTCTTTCAACATGAACTCGTTTGCTTGCGATTCTTTTCCTTTTTAGCATGCTTCTAGATGACAAACGATTCTTGGTCTTGAAGAAACTTTGGATATGAATATTGAAAGGAATGAAGATATCCACTACATTGACGTCATTATCAGCCATTAATAAACACCTTGGATCACACATCGTAGTCGGGTTACTTCTTTCACATATCTGTTATTTACTAGTTGAACCTCCATAGGCACTAGAAAGACATGAAACAAGTCCACTAGGCGTGCAACCCACCAAAACATTTACAGTATTTTTTATTTTGTACGTTGAAAATGTTGCTTGTTATGCAAGTGGCTGTTTGGGTTTGAAAATTGGACACTGAACATGTAGTAAAAAAGTGAAAAGTATCACTGTCACCCTGGTATATGGGTATTTTGCCTTAAAATCTGCAGCATCAAAAGGAAATGAACTAAATCTCTGGATGGCCACCAGTTGACCTTATTCCATTGGTTAAACACAAAATTTATCCATGTAACAAATACATTGGTAATCCCTCTCTCAGTTAGTTTAAAAAGGTGAATGAGCTTAAAATTTGTAATGTGTCGTTGTATTTTAATCAATTTAGACAAAAACTGATCTTCAATACCTATGTCAAGTAATGTCCTATCATAGTAGGTGAGGTAATATGCTGCTGTACCTAATACAAATCTAAAATTCAAATAACGCTCTAGTCTGGTACAAAAATGTACGCCCTGTGGATCATTCACTAAATTCTGGATACTAAATATTGGTTGATCACCACGTTGTGTCCCACGATCATTGTTGTTGGTTTCTTCAGTCTGAGATGAGGCAGGAAGTAGACTGGAACCACCGAAATAAAACTGTAATAGCATTTGGTGAATTTCAACGTTATCGCAGTCTTACATAAATAATTATACTAATTTTTGTGTCAATATTTGAGTAACATGTTTTAATTTGCAAAAATCAAGTGCATAAATTTCATTTTTAACAGCCCATTTTAAAGCAAGGTTTGCTTCAAATGGAAGAGTTGAAATGGTACAGAATCTTAAAATGATATGTTTGTGATTGACATAATGTCACACAAATGAACCAACAGCAAATATGTTTTGTTCACAAAATTTTCTTAGTTTTCTCATATAATAAATGGTGGTATGCGCATCACTCTTTTATTTGGCAGATGGAAGGTAATCCCCCCCAAAAAAATGTAAAAGTCATAAATTCTTAACTGTACTTGTTTCTTCAGTTGGAGTTAAGGAAACTGTTTCTTGACATCCAACCTCAGTGTTTTCATCCCTCATAATAACATTACTAATATTCTGAAAAGAAAGGAAAGAGTTTATACAGTACTTAAGGCCAAAACAAAAGGAGTGGTCTCCTGTTGCAATGGTGTTGATATTAAAGTAGATAGGTTTGGATTTTTAAAATGATTGTTTGCACATGATGCATACATACATACATACATACATACATACATACATACATACATACATACATACATACATACATACATACATACATACATACATACATACATACATACATACATACATACATACATACATACATACATACATACATACATACATACATACATACATACATACATACATACATACATACATACATACATACATACATACATACATACATACATACATACATACATACATACATACATACACACACACACACACACACACACACACATACATACATACATACATACATACATACATACATACATACATACATACATACATACATACATACATACATACATACATACATACATACATACATACATATAAATGAAATATGTTAAACATGTACACATGTATGTACATTTGACTACAAACACAGTACACACTACAAAATTTATGAGTCTACTTTTGTAACAATTATATTCTCTACCAGTCTTTGACCGGGAAAACAACATTTTAAAATCTAATTTAAAAAATGAAGTGTAATGTATATTTCAGAGTCTGTTTACATTTATCATTAGGCGTATAGTATATCCACCTGTTCGTTTTGATGATAATTGATACGTGATAGCGAACCAAAACATGAGATTTTATGTTACGACCCTATAGTTAAATTATTTGTGTTAAGATTTTTATTTCTCTATTTTGTTCTTATTTTCATTTCATTTTTATATCATTAAACATTGTTATGATGATGATTATGTTAGAAACATCGTGTTGACTTTAAACGTAAATGTGAGGAATGTAAGAATGATTTTCGCATGAGGACTTTATCGTTGCAAGTCTGGAGACTCTATGTAAATAATTGGCTGTGACCACGTCATAGCTTGCTTACGTTTTTTGTAATACCTGAGTATGATTTCGAAATCATATGTGTCCTTCGTGCATGTGTACATGAAACGACGTATTTGCTTGTTTTAAGTGTTCGGTTATCTGTAAGATATGTTTAGTTTGTAGTCAGTCGTGGTCATAGTTGAGAGTCAAATACATACATACATACATACATACATACATACATACATACATACATACATACATACATACATACATACATACATACATACATACATACATACATACATACATACATACATACATACATACATACATACATACATACATACATACATACATACATACATACATACATACATACATACATACATACATACATACATACATACATGCAAATCAAAGTACAGCGTTCATCAACTAAAGCATTGTATTTTGGAATTAGTTATATTACTTCAAGCTTAATCCAACTAAAAACATTAGTTTCCGGTCAATACATGAATTGTTTCATGTATGATATCCTTTGCTGCTAATGGTAACATCTGTGCCTCATCTATGTTTGAATTTTCAAAATGAAAATAGTTCATATTTATTAGGGAATTTCTTAACAGTTTTATTTTTTATACATTATGATATACGATCTGAGTCTATATCGTTCGCAGTTGGTCCCGACTTATAAGCGAGTATATATGTTGCTGTGGCATGATATAATATGAAATATTACCGGTTCTAGATTCTATGGAGTGGAACCATGACTGTGTCCGTGCTAGATTATTGCAATGAAACTTTACGTCCCCCAACAGCAATGATTGCGTCGAATCCTGCAAATCTCATACAAGGATAGCATCACAAATGAAGAGATCCACCCACCCTCTCAACGACATTGTGACAGGGCGCCGGCTACATTTTGCAGGCCACATACTCCGGCAACCAATCTCACGACATCCAAGAAACGTCATCTTTGTGAACTCCGCGGGGAAGACGGAAACAAGGCCGCCCCTGAACTACATGGCGAAGATCATAGAAGATCTAAGAGCACTGTGCATATCATTGGATGACGCGGAAACCATTGCGATAGATCGACCTCGATGGAGAGCACTCACTGCCCAATGCGCCAAAGGCCTAAAAATGGTACTAGCAGCTGCCTTGATTGACGTTCAGCATTAAGAGGTTAGTGTTAGGTCTTCTCGGCCTGGTGTCAGGATAATGTGACTGGATGGGACATGATGCTAAATGTCTACGGCATGATACGACAGTGCAAGATATAATTACGTCCGATGTCACACTGTTGACATCGTAGTGATATGTTGTTGTTGTTCTGGGGCTTTACGCCATTTTCAGGACACGATAGGCTACACATGGAGGCCAGTATTAATGGTGAAGGAAGAAACCGGGAAATCCGCGGAAAGAACCACCGACCTAGTAGAAGCTACTGGCAAGCTTTCTCAGATATCCACATTTGCCAAATCTTAGACTCGAACCTATGCAGATAGAGGCGAGATGGCATCGATCCGTAACGGAGAGCGCTTTAGTTCAATCGACCACTCGTGGCCCACCGTAGTGATATGACTTAAATTGTTAAAACTACTTTAAAAATCTAAAAAAAACACACGTACAGATGGTACACATTTTAACGTTCCCAGTTATCATCAAAATATAAAATGAAAAAAAAATCAATTAAAATAATCTCAATTTTGATAGAGCCCGTAAAATTTATGTTTAACATACGCCAAGACAATATTCTTAAGAATTTGTAAATTTCTGTAAATGGAGTTCCAAAATCGGAAGGATACTTATCTAATAATATAGCTAAATTGTTTCGTTCGTTTCCTGCAAATATTTGATATCAAAATTTACAGTCACATCTTCTGTTATATCCATATCCATTGTATATTGTATAATGAAACTACCTAATGTAAATTTGTGTATTGAACAATGCGTCTATATAATGTAAGTTTGTGTATTGAACAATGCGTCTACATAACAAAAATTTGAATTAAAAGAAATATGTATATTGCTAAGTGTGTCATCATGTGTATTTACCTCGAAACATTATCTCACATTAAAGGCTTGACAATAACAGCAGTGTTCGTCTTGCACGTACTATTCTATAAAGCCATCACAATTTATAAGCATAGTTGGCTAACAAATATAATCATTCTTCAGTGAGCGATTGTAGATGTTCATCACAAACTGAAAAGTATGACTTAATATGAGTGTGGAGATGGGATTGTTTGTGTGTTTGTATGTGTTCATCACAGACTGAAAAGTATGACTTAATATGAGTGTGGAGGTGGGATTGTTTGTGTGTTTGTAGGTGTTCATCACAGACTGAAAAGTAGGACTTAATATGAGTGTGGAGGTAGGATTGTTTGTGTGTTTGTAGGTGTTTATCACAGACTGAAAAGTAGGACTTACAATGGGTGTTGAGGTGGGATTGTTTGTGTGTTTGTAGGAGTTCATCACATACTAAAAAGTATGACTTAATATAGGTGTGGAGATGGGATTGTTTGTGTGTTGTAGGTGTTCATCACAGACTGAAAAGTAGGACTTAATATGGGTGTGGAGATGGGATTGTTTGTGTGTTTTATGCTTAATAAGTTATGTTGCTTAGATTGAATGGAATTGTTATCAACCCACTTAATAAAACTTAAAATGTCACAATTATTTTGTACAGGATAGATCTTAGAAGACTATATAAATACGATATTCTACATCAGTTTGTTTTCTTTAAATTGTACGTAACATAAAAGATCTGAATATGAAGTAAGGAAAAATGGATTTGGTCTTTAGTCGGCATGAAATGAAAGTAGAACCTTATTTTCTGTACTGGACTATATTTAGTCCTTACAGATGGATAGACACTTTAAACATCGTTAATGTTGATTGTTATTACACATTACATCAGCAGCAGTAATGTAAATTAGTCTTTATATAGATGGACGCCCGCAGGCAATGTTCTTTGAAAGATTTTAAAATGCTTTGAGTTTTATTTAATAAGCATAGAAAATTCGTTCTAAATATGGTTTGCATTAACGGATTATTTTTGTATAAGTCAGGATTCCATTAGTGTGTAGTTTGTGTTTACTTTTTGCAGCCCCACCAATTTTCGCCTCTCTAAACAAACTGCATTGAATTGGAACAAATGAGTTTTCATATTCAGAACGCATCTTTGATACTTTATCCTATTTAGTTGGCATCAACTAGGAAAATCTGGGTTTAAATATCATGTCGAAATAACAACATCTGCATGACAACAAAGTATCGTGATAATTAAGGCAGTCCTTTCATGTCTTTTGCTTGCGATAATCAAAGAGTACGAGAACATCGATTTCAGAAAATTTGCAGTGACTGCAAATTCACTTTTAACTACAATCCTCTTCCTTTATGATCCAAGAGAGTAAAAGCTTTAGATTGCAACGTGAATTCTTTCAGACTTCTTAAATTTATAAAATATCTAGTATTAAATTACAAAGTAATTGATTTCATCTAACCCTCATTTAGATTATGCAATATTATTAATTATCTATTTATATTTTCTTAATTACTATACAAAATCATATTTAAATATATATGTCAACCTGCATAAAATTTGTTAAAAGTACTATCGTTTTTGTTCTTGAGTAGACGCCTATTTTAACTAAATCTCACTTTGCATTTAACGACGAAAATCTTAATGCATTTTACCTAATCATTGTCTAGCCAACGAGGTTTTAATACTTAAATCACTAAAACATTCCCTTAACATGGTTTTGGAAACACGATTTTAAGAACTGAAAATTCAGAATAATTTGAATTAATGTTCTGAAAGCAACGTGACGTGAATCTGCATAAGAAAACAAATGAAGATCTGGCCGAGTCCATGGGAAAAAAAGCCAATTGGATTCAACCCGTATAAGCCCCGAAAACCACATTTGAAAGCAACTCTTTTTTTCCTGTTTACAAAAATTGTTTGGGTTTAACACTTTAAAGCCGGCATGGGTACATGTGGGAGCTATTGCCCGATCCTTTTCCTCTCTTTTTGTGGTCCCTATTTTTCAAAAGAATCTTCAGAGCACGTTATAAGGCTCAGCGCTGAAAGCATATGCTTTGGCGACTAAAGAACAACAATACAAAATCTTTTCCTTTAAAACCGAGACTTTAACAGAATTTTACATGATGTACCTCACAGTTTTTCATCATTCATATACTCTTGGTTACGAATGACATGAAACATTTTTCGTCAAAGCCGAAGTTCCCTTCGCGACTTCTGTCTCGTTGTACGGTGTTTGTGGAGAATCGCATCGTGTGCTTGTAGATTATGCCTCGAAGCCACCAGAGACCGGAAATTATATGTAATACTACTATATACATGCCTGGTCATAAAAAACACTCACTTATCAATGGACGGTGCTGGGTTGAGCCGAGCTTTGCGGCGGAAAATGCAACAGCGTCTTTCGTGCTGTGCATTTTTACCAATGTAGATGGTGCATGAAGGTCTATGCGACGTCGGAATGATCACAGACCATCTATGCTGTTAATTTGTGCATTAATTCATATGACTTACGTGAAGTAACAAAATGACAAGCATCGAATCAGTTATATGCTCTGAAAGAAAAAACCGTACTTTAGCAGCATGATGAAATTATTGGAGTTGGTTTAGGTCGCCATGGAGAGGGAAGCATTCTCGCGTATTAAGGATAGAATGACATACATTAAGCCAGGCGCCAGGCCACAGTGAATGTGGGCAAATGGACCGATCGGGAAGTCACATTCCCCCAGCCTGCTCGGAAAAAAACACTGAACGTACCAAGGTAGTGGATTACAAAACCACTATGTCCGAAGCCATCTATTGGAAGCCGATTCATTACAGCTGCTCAAGGTCTTACAATTGCTCTAGGTGGCGCTCACCAGTTATTGTGCATGTTTTCAGAGAGTAGTGTATGTAAGGTGAAGTTGTATTTAAAACATGCAAAGTGGAGAGAATGTTGGCATACCTCTTTGCTATTGTTATGTACTGTGGCTAACATTTCGTTGCATATTGAACATTTTGGAAATTGTAAATGATCTTAGCACACTAATAACTAAAATGACTGCTCCCTTGTGCTACAAATGTTTATCGGGTGCGGCTGCTGAGGTGACGTCTCAATGCTCTCCAAGGGCTTCTTCCCGAGGTCGAATACCGTTGCATACCATGAAGAGCATGAAGAGCTCCACCAGGGTATAGAGGCCATGACTGTCCGTCACAGAAGAGTGTGTATCTATCAGTCGTAGCTGGTGACTATCCTCCTAACGAAAGAACGATACTTTCTGCGCTACCGAAATCTAAAGCTCCAGACCATCCTCGGAATGCGCATCACTAAGGTCCGTCGGGAGCTGGAGTTCGGAAAGAGCCATTGAATGGATCCCTACATTCCAAAAGAACACGGATCTGTGAGCAAAGGTCACAGGCGGGGATGAAAAGGATCGTTTCAAGATTATGAATAACTCGTTCATTAGCAAGGCCACAGAAAACCCATGGAAGTTCATCTGCGTGGACCTTGCCCGGCTAGAGGGCACGAGAAAAAGATGCAACGACTGATCGCCGAATCGGCGTTTCAGACACATACATTTTTTGAAACCTCATGGCAGTCCAAGAAAGGCGATGTTGACTTAAGGTTGTCTTCAAGTTCAAAGACAAGTACAAAGGCATCCCCCCTAGCAGCGGTAGGTTGTAGGTCTTCGACCCAGGATGTACGTTATTTTTCGGGCTGGCCGCATAAAAACAACGCCAACTGTCACTATATCTGCGTAGATAGGAAAGATTGGATCGTGCCTGAAGTGATCGCTCCAGGCCTATAGCCACGTCTGGACAAAAGATACCGACGAAGAATATATTTTTAAATCCAGGAAATCCAAGGTACTTAACCACTATGGTCGACCTATCGTGTCTTACACCTCGTAGCGTAGCACGACCTGCAGTTCTTCGCAAAGAAAATACAGTTGTGGTGTCCTGTGACTCGTCATATACCAAAAGAGCGACTGGACAGTAATGTTCACCCCCTCAGCTTTTTTCTAGGTGCCTAAAGAATACTTCCCTGGCGCGGACATCTAGCGCACATCATCGTCCATATCGAGCTTTGCACGTTGAGACCGCCTAAAGCACTACACTGCAGCTACCAAGCCAAGCTCATTCTCACCCACTCTTTGCAATGACCATTTAGACCACGAAGGCCGTATCTAGCTTTTTAGCTGCCATAGTCACCTTCTAGCATCTCTCTATGGTGCAAAATCTTGAGTGTGCTGAATACGATGTTTTATGAACGTTATGCCTGGTCATGGCTCTATTTAGCCAAGCTTTATGTCACTAAGAAACGAATATAGTCAGGTTTTAGCCATACGATTGTCGACCGAATATCTTGTGTACAATGTGCAGTGAAATGCGGGCTAATGTAGCCAGTCTTTGCGTCATGCTGACGTCATGACTGGTCAGCGGTCAGCGGTTCACCTTCATTAAAAACATGGAATGAATATTTGTTCGCAGCTGAAGTTAATTTAACTTTCTACCGTCTCAGTTTACACTAGGCAGCATACACGTGATCAAATGTTAGCAGACACAAATGACATCAAATAAATACTCATATCATTACGGCTTAGAGAAATGAAGCAGAATTTGTTATTTACTATATTGTAATTAACAGCCATCAACTGAATTTCAATTATTCGTAAACCATCACACATAGAATAAATATATCATTATAGTTTCTTCATGCTTTTGTTTTTAAGTGATCGGACGCATCTGATATTTATCCACATACATTTCCGCAAGCTTTAGATTATTACAACGATTTTTGTTATTATTTAATCAACGTGTTTTTTAGCAGTGCCGTACAACATTTTTTAACGTTAATTGTTGTTCCTACTACTAGCTACAGTTGTTTTATTGTATTATCAATGAAGTCATGAATATTCTCTGGTAGAAAACTTTTCTCTAAGAGATTCAAATAGTCGACAAAATTAAAACTTTAAGTGAAATAGATATTAAACTCACGTAATTTATGCATTCATGCATTCCTTCTGTTTAAATTAGTCAGTTCTATGAAACCGCCACATAAATTTAAGACTGTATGATTCAATAACCGTGTTTTCCCTTTTGCAAAGATGTTAATAGCGTGTCTTCATTCATGGGATAAATTCTATTTTATAATTAACAATATGATACTTAACTGTTATAACAATTTTTGCTAAAAGAATTGCTGTGAATTTTTTAGTGGTTTATGTTTACTTCTTTCTGCTATTGCATTACGTCTTAATTTTTGTAATAAATTTGTATCTTTACATTATAATATTTGTTTAGTCCTTTAATACCCCAAGGGAAGGATTTGATTGAGTGTTATTGCTGTTGTTTTGAATTAGGATAGGTCATACATGGCGTCCAGTATAATTGGTTTAATAAGAACTCCGAGAACACTCAGATAAAAACAACGGACGTACGCAAATCTCGCAGCTTTCTAACATACCCACAATGCTGAGTCTTAAATTATAACCCAGGCGGACAGAGTTAAAGATTAGATGGCAACTCAGGACCCCCAAAGATTGGTTAAATCTTTTACTCAAAGTCTGGATGTCGCTTTGCATGGGGATTTTGTTGTTTTGTTTTTTGTTGTTTTTTTTTTTTTTGGTGCTCAAATGTCTTCCTTCCTGAACCAAAAATTGGTCTTGTTTCATCAGACATACAGCAATCATTGATTTTGTCTTGTAATTAGCATATGCACGAATACATTAAATGACGAACAAAACAAATTTACATACCTTGTCAAAGACTTCTGCGATTCGTCCTGGATGTAATTATAATATCTCTTTTCAACCATTCAATTCCAACAATGTAAGTTCTATTCACAACTGCTAATTTCGAAGCAATAATTTAACAGTCAAATATTTCTAAAGTACGCTGTATGTAACAATTGCGTTATATCAGCCATTATTTATCAACGGTTTTAAATTTCTTGTTGTTTACCATGTATAATCACAACACAAGGTTGTATGGCACAAAAACCGTATACACTCTGGTATATATCCGAACCAGCTGTAAAGATCTGCCGTTTCATAACACTCAGAGAGGTCTGCGTCCATGCAGTTTCTTTTTAGGAGCAATCAATAGAACTACCAATATAAATCATGTTTCATTATTCTATTATCACGGGCAATGCTTTGTCGACTGTTATGAATATACGGAAGAATCATTTCAAGCTCAAAAAGGTTTGCGCAAGATCGGATCCCTCCATTTGACAGTTTATCAAACCAAAATGGACTTAAATTGAAATCGCCAAATAGCATCTTCCAAAATATGAACAGAACGACCAGAGACGTTTGAAATGAATACAGCTTGTATCGGAGAAGACGAAAATAGACCACAAATCTGTCAAAATGGTTTTATAAATACGCATTCTTTTTTGATACAAAAGGTACCTGGGCCGTTTGAATACCTTCAGAAAATGATTCATGTTGACGCGTCAAGCCAATATGCTACTGTTCTGGTTACACGTTGTGTCCAGAATATTGTGTTTGCAATCCTAGTCTAAATTCATAACTTTACATTAACGACCAAAGATTTGTAACACAGTATTATCTTTGTTTAGAATTTCTTCTACATGCGTCCTAAAGCTGAGAAGAATCAAAGGTATGAGACATTACGTTTGAAATTTGGAGTAACTTTTGAATGCGCTCTGAAGAGTTTGAAAAACACGCATACCCCTTTATATATTGCATGATTTTTAAGACAATATCGCGTCTCAGGTCTTATTTCTTTGAATAAAAGAATGAGATAAGATCACACTTTATTTCCGTAATAATTATAACTCTGTTTTTGTGTGTGTGTGTGTGTGTGTGTGTGTGTGTGTGTGTGTGCATACAATATTGGGCGTATCCAAATAGAGGTAGTTGTTGTCTTTTAGATTTTACATCAAACCCCCAATAATGTTTCTGCTTCTCTTCGTTTATGCAACTGAACAGCGGAAAGTTAGCATGGAACCAAAGAAGACTCTATCCTCGCTTATATTATGACAGGGAAGATGTCCTTTACACGCCTGCTACTATGAAACCGCCATTCAATTCACAACAAGGAAAGCTATTCATTGATTATGAAATGCTTACATAATTTACGTACAAACTCCAGAATTATTTTGTAGAGATACATGTACCAGACTAATGGCATACTTTCCTACCTCATACATGTATGTCAAATTCAAGGAAAGCATTAGTTTTTATAAAGCAGATAAGAAATTTGCTGTTTTATAATTTTATAATACATATCACTATATATATATATATATATATATATATATATATATATATATATATATATATATATATATATATAATATAATATAATATAATATAATATAATATAATATAATATAATATAATATGATATAAAATGATATAAAATGTACGTTATAATAACGAGATACTACATTATTTTCTTTGAATAAGTATACTATTTACAAAAAACCACAACATACTATTTTAACATTTAGTTGTTGATACAAAACAATTGTGGAGCGAAGCCTTAAGTAAAGTGTACATAGAGGGGGATATGTCATCAAAAAAAAATTTAATCAGATAAGAACCGCTGCATTTCAGATCATAATCAAGTTGTTGATTTCCGTACTATGTTCGAATTATTATTGTAATTTTTATCTAATTAATTTTTCAGAAGACATTGCATTAATTTCGTAGAATATGAGTCCGATAAATGAAGAACCTTTGCATATCAGATCATAATATTTAACACTATGATTTGTATACTTGAGTATTACTTAGTTCGAATAGCGATGAACAAATTGGAGATGAAGAAGAAAACATGTATATTACTATCCTGAAAACTATGAAAAGTTCATAAATGTAGGCAAATTTTGAAAAGGAATAATGAATTTTGATCTAAGTTCTAAGTGGTTTTAAAATTTGAAAGGAGAGAAAAGACTTTGCCAGACTGTATCACAATGATAAATATATGCTTTGTGAGTGACAGAAAAGTCAACAGCTATATACTCCAAGTTTGTGAAATGAACAAAAAAAAACTGTAGGTAGAGTTGATAGAATTAAATTATAAGAATCGGTTTTCCTTGTACAAGTAACTGATTTAAATCATGAAAAATAATCTGGCTAATTCTTATGCACACAAAAAACAAAAAAAAAAAAAAACAAAAACAAAAGCGAAACAAAAAAAAGCACAAAACAAACACAAACAAAACTTTAGTCCATAAGAATAGTTGCAATTCAATGTTTCCTTTAAATGTCTTGTCCTACAAGGATGCTTTCCCGATTTGTTTCTGTGATCGTTTAATTTTTTTAGATGTGTAATAAACCATAACAATGTAGTCCTTAGGAACAATTGCAATTCAAGATTGTCCTTAAATTTCTTGTACTACATAGGTGCTTTTCCGTTTTCTTATGTGATTCGTTTAATTTTCTCATATGTGTGTACTGCTTTTGAATGGAAAGACGATATTAATCGGCCTGTGATTGGTAGGCTTATTTCCTTCTGAAGCTAAGTTGTTCTACTTTTTATAAAAGAAAAATGGACCAGTCTCACAAAATACGAGGACATACAACAGTCATGATGGCATTGTCAACATTTTCAGTAAATTTACATTGAATTTATCAAATTAAAGATATCGTTATTAAGACATTGTCTTCAACATAACTGGTTTCAGAAATACTTTACCATATTGTAATGCCTGTTAAACCATGTTATCAAAAAAAAAATACGTGGTGTGAAAAAATAGTGAACGTGAAAACTAAAAAGGTAGATAAAGAAACCAGAGAACACATGCATGGGTATGTGATCCAAATATAGCATAATGATCACCTGATTTAAGAATTGGCAGGAGACTAGCAGTTAAAGAAAACTTCAAACAAAATGAAGGTGGCTAAAATGTATAAAAGCTGAAGATGCTTTTTGTGAATTCACCATTTCATAACACAGGTTGCTCGGTGCTTCTTTTGACCTCTCTTACTATGAAAACGTAAAATGTCTTCAATGGTGAGACACACGATGTACAAAAGTTTGAGAAAACAGATAAAATAATGATAAAACTTCCGAGCCACTAAACTAAAAATAAGAAAAAAATTAATCATTCAAAATCATTAACCTATTTATGAAGGAAAATTTAAGCAAAATTGCCTAGTTCGTCTCACACCACGATGACCTTCGCTGCATCGCAGACATAGACTCCTGTAATAAAATCTATTTTAACATTTGTGGTTAAAGTCGCCAATGGAACAACGGTATATCTATCAACCAGTACAGTGCATTTATTTGCAGTCTCTCAATATTTTCCTTGGTTTTTTGCGTTTCAATGTGTTGAGACTTTTAATGACTTTGAAAAATACAGAATTTTTTTAAGATTATTCAAGATATATATTTGAATCTACAAATCCTCATCGAAATCTTCGATAGGAAAATATTAATTCATACAAAATTAAATTATAAGAGACTGTAATACAATCAACACTAAATATAATTTTTATATTAAATTAGAATCTAAGACTATAGGTAATACTTATGGTACATGTGGAAATAGAATTAGAATAACCCAATCAAACAATCAAGAATAAGTGTTGACTATTTTACGAATATGTAATTAAATTTCTTGTGTGTGACTTTAAATTGGATTTTTTATTTTATTTTTGATTATATTTAATTGCAGTGATAATTTTCATTTGATATGAAGCTCTTCAGAAAATTCACTTAATCTAATTAGAACGAAACAGTTATTTTATCATTATTCTTAGCCGACCATGGTTCGCAAATTCGTAAACACTGAGTGGAAATGATTGGATATTCCCAAGGTCATGTCCGGCCCACATGTTACCCATGTGTAAACTTTTTTTTTCATTGATTTTTTTGATGAAGCTATTCTAAGCTACGTTACAAATGACATTTTTATTGTGATGTTCAAGTTAGATATCACGTAGTATGTCACGTGAAGTACCATTTGATCTAATATCGAGGCTTAAAACAGCCAATTGGTATAAAATTTATTTAGTCGTAAAAAATGCATTGAGGACCTCAGAGGTATTTTGGTGTTGTTGCCATTTTGAGTTAATTTTTATTTAAGAATAATTTATATTTTCTGGAAAATAACTGCTTCTTCATCAAAGTCTTTGACAAAGACATTCAGTGGAAATTATTTGGATTTCTAAAGCCGGAATATTGTTCTTGATTTACAAAATTCAACGAGGAACTGTTGCTATCAGTACAACGGCATCATATGACGTCATAGCCTTCCATATTGGAACTTCAGCGAGACTCGAACCTGGATTCATTTAGAACCGTTTAGTGATATGATTTGTATTTTTCAATCTTAGGATTAAATTTTGGATTATATTCACAAACCGTAAGTTATATTTTTACTGTGCATTTTAGGGAAATATTTTTTTTGTTAAAATTTACAAATATTATTGACGTCACTCTTTTCTTTTGATTCACTAGCCTACTCGTAAAAGCTGAAAAAAGTAATAACAGATGCATCTGTAAAGTAGTAAAATAAATGATTTTGAAAAAGTTAAAAAAGAAGGAAAATAAACTTAAATAACCATTAGAAACAACAGCAAATATCCAGTAGTTAATTCAAACCAATTAATCATTTGATGAACAAATTGGACAATCCGAAATAATAATTGATGAATTCGACCGAAAAACTGGAAGTACCGATTTTTTTTCCGAAAGATTTTTTACGACAGGAAAAGAAAATTAAGGGGTTATGTAAAACTCTATGCCTAAAATACAACATATGAAATCCGATATGTAAACCTATGCAAAACAGATTGACTAATTGAAAAATATATATCATCAAAGAGACATATATACACAAAAAGCTGTTATCAATAAATAAAGGTAATTATTTGCTGATTGGCTAAAAAAAAACAAAAAACAAAAGCGAAAACATTGTAGCAATATTGCCTAAATGTACATGTAGACTTAAAAGCTGTTTGCTAAAAAGTTCTGCTGGTCAGATTGTTTCTTTCCTTCCTGAACGTGTTACTTTACTTATTCTACCATTTTTTAAATTTACAGAGTTAGATATTCGTAAAGTATTTCCAAAAAGTAAACAATAACAGCAATTTTGTGAGTTTTATTAGCTCTTTTGTTTAAAACTTTTCTGATAATAACTTTATTCTTTACATTTTTTTCTTCTTTCTTCAGTTTTATTTGTAGCCAACGTCATAACTGTGAATGCTATCACTTTGAATTCTTCTGTTATATAATTTTTTCCCCTGCTTGGACATTGTTTTGATTGTAGCCTTCATGTTCATGTTTACCATTTTATTCTTACTAGAGATTTGGTCTTGCCTTCATTTCCAAATCTCATCATTTTACACGTCAGGCATCTTTTAATTGCTTCATTTACTATTTCGCAGTTTCTTCCATATCTGTTATATTCTAGAAACCAGATATCTTTAAAAGACTTCAAGAGATTTCTTACTACCTGTAACTGCTACGAATGCGTTGTTCTTTAGCTGTATCCAATATAGGTGAGCTTCTTTTGCTTATTCTTCATATACTGGCTCCTATCCGTTCAACGATTTATCCTATCCTTTTCAATTCATTTCAATAATAAATACTTATAACCTATTTTTGTCTTTAAGAGCTTTCAACTTTGGATGTGATCTTGCTTGTCGTGATGGGGTAACGCTGGTCATCTATTCAAGCCGTCCATTTTGTAAAGAACTGGATAACCAGGAGTATTTGTCTGATTTTTAATTTTTTGTCAACAAAGTTTAGGATATAGCCCTATATAATATAAGCCCTATATAATATAACGTTACTTCGTATTTTTAAATTCTCACTCTTTTGCTGACTTTAATTTGAAATTCTTTCTAAAGGTATCTGTTGTCGAGTAACGAAAAAAAATTTAATCATACAATTTTATTGCTATATTCCTTGCTTGATTAAACTAGTGTTATTTCTATTGATCTGTTATGAGTGGGTCTTTTTCTATCCCCCAGTACGGTACTGTATGTCATCTTTCCTTTATTCACTCTGTCGGCCAAAGAGCTTTTGATAAGGATATATATCACTGTCAAAATACATTTGAGTCCACTGTTATTTTCTCTACGCTTGTTTATGCAATGTGCAGTTATATTTTTCAGTTAGCCATGAGAGAGAGAGAGAGAGAGAGAGAGAGAGAGAGAGAGAGAGAGAGAGAGAGAGAGAGAGAGAGAGAGAGAGAGAGAGAGAGAGAGAGAGAGAGATGCAAGTATGCATACACACAAATCAACCTGCCTACCTACGTGAATTAATTTTTTATTACTTAAGATACTGTTGAGAGATACTCTTTTGGTGTTGTGTCAAAACTTAATAAACTTTCGTTCGAGTTTCGTAATCTTTATGAATAACAAAATCATATGCACTCAAAACGCATCAAGATAGCTTGGGACGATAAGTGTACTCGATAATGAAGTGGCGAAGTGAGATAGGTAGAGAACGCTTCAGCGATCTAATAGACAAAATATGCAAGTTTGCTGTTTGCTCAATTACAAAAACATTTTTAGCATTCACACTTGACAATAAATGGTTAAGAAATGGACTCCTGTCTGTCGGCCATATTCGCTCCATTGTGAGAAGAAAAATAAGGTGGGCGTGCTCCAAAGTCTTTGTACCCGGGCCTAGAGTACATGCAAACATTCTTCATAAAACACATTTTTTTGTCATAAAACATAGTGACTGTTGAAGACAATACATTGAAAACCATCATTAGAACCTGGTGTCAAAGAACCGTACAAAGCAGCCTTGTGATTGTCTTTTAATCCCTAACATAGAAACTAGAATAAATCTCGCTGACACAAACTGAGACGATATTATAACCAGCGTGTCTCTCTTTAAAGTTTTGAAATTATAAATTAAATTTAATATTCAAGCCTTTGGGATCTATCTTCTTCAACTATCATCCGTCGCCAAGATCGGACAAAAAGTTCTAGTAATTAGTATAGGTCCGTTTGTAGTTCTCTGTATATGGAATTTAAAAAGTAATTAAGTACCAAAAGTATAATATTAATTGTTCTACTTAAAACGTATATGCTTAGCATTATTCTATTTTGAGATTTAAGGGCATTTATGGCGCTGTTTTGGGCCAAGTCTGTGTTTGCCTTTAGTTGTTGTATAAAGACATTCCAAAAGTATAATATTAATTGTTCTACTTAAAACGTATATGCTTAGCATTATTCTATTTTGAGATTTAAGGGCATTTATGGCGCTGTTTTGGGCCAAGTCTGTGTTTGCCTTTAGTTGTTGTATAAAGACATTCCAAATGTATAATATTAATTGTTCTATTTAAAACGTATATGTTTAGCATTATTCTATTTTGAGATTTAAGGGCATTTATGGCGCTGTTTTGGGCCAAGTCTGTGTTTGCCTTTAGTTGTTGTATAAAGACATTCCAAATGTATAATATTAATTGTTCTATTTAAAACGTATATGTTTAGCATTATTCTATTTTGAGATTTAAGGGCATTTATGGCGCTGTTTTGGGCCAAGTCTGTGTTTGCCTTTAGTTGTTGTATAAAGGCATGGGTAATTAATTATCTGCGTTGTTAATGTCTTGTCAAATCACACGGACTAAATTATCAGTGACAACTTGTACTTAAGTCTTAGCATTTGATCAGGAAAATAAATGCCTCAATATATCTGAACGTGTCGTTGACATTATACTTGTCTTGCCTACAAAGCTCACATTGATAAGCAAACTTTGCTTTCAATGCTTTGTTTTGATTTGGTATTTTTGTACCATAAACATGTTCATATATTTATCGTACTTTCCTAACCAAAGTAGATCGCAGGACAAATTACTCATTATCCTATCATGCTATATGTGGCGTGGTCCACTATCAGTAACTGCCGTAAGCACAAATATGTGGCATGGTTCATTACCAGTAACTGTCCTATACTGTATCCGTGGTATGGTCTCTTACCGGTAATTTTCGCATGTTAAATCTGTGGTATGGTCCATTACCAGTAACTGTCATCTGCACAATCTGTGGCATGGTCGATTATCAGTAACTGAGATATGAACGATCTGTCTCTTGATACATTACCAATAACTGTCGTATGCACAGCAATGAACTGTAGCATTGATTACCATCAGAGGTACACGGTATAGAAGTATGTGTTCTTTACATCAGCAGGTAAATGTAAATATATCACTTAATAGATTTGTTAAAGAAATTTGTGGGCACTGCCTACTTTAATTTGTATGGATATGGTTGCTTTATTACTAAAATGGATATGTGCATTTTGCATGCATACGTTTTTATTTAATATTTCGACAGGTATGATTTATTAACTTTAATTGTAGCGATACTATCAACATAAAGTTTATGTTTTCGTACCATGCAACGCATAAGCACTGCTATTCAACCAGAAGACATGATCAACTTTGAATACTTAACAACAGTTCGTTCACACATTCGTTACACCGTACACTCACTAGATGGCGATGCAAATAACTCGTTCTATGTGATCATATTGCCAATTGAGGATAGGAGGAGAGAAATTGTCAGGAGGAATGGAGAGTGGAGAAGATAAAAATGGATACGTCGAAAGAAAGGTGATCATAACGCAATTAAACTCTGTTGAGCGTCTCAGCGTGAGATCTCTTAAATAAATGAAACTGCATTAAATACCACCATTTCTTGTCCAAGCTCTGAATGAAAATCTGCATTTGTTTTGTCCCCACCTGGATGTTGAAGAGGCGATGTATACATTGACATTCAACATCCATCCTATTACATCATAAAATCTTAATTGGGTTACTGTACATATTAAGAAAGACAAATAAGAACTGATCAAATTTATATATACAAGAATGTATACAAAATTTATATTAAAAAGCCCAACAAAATCACAGTGGCATATTTGTTGTACCAAAAGGGATATAATCGATCAGATACATAATATATAATTGGTGTAAGGGGGATATTACCTTTATTTTTTAACACATGCAGCTAGGAAAAATAAACGAAGTCACCAATTCCTACTTTGGCTCCAATCAAGTTTATCTAAGATAAGAAATTGATAAAAGCAAATAGCGAATATTCTATCTGACTTTTCAGCTTTCCAGCTTATTATAAGTTTGTTCAACTTGCATGTCTTATGCAAGCCTGCATAAATCTGTCACATCATACATAGACGGCATACAACGGCAGGAGCTGTAACTTTGAATCGACACCAATGTACCAGATCGGAAAGGACTTATTACTGGATCCCAAATTATACATACGGCTACATGATCATGATATACCAAAGATGGATGCTCTTATACCTGGATCTCACGTTCTTACAAATTACACGGAATATAATAATCTTTCCAAGTGCAGGTGTAAAGCGCACAATTTGCTGAAAGAAAAGCATGTCATCGAACAACAAACGCAGAATAAAACAGTCTGGTTTATTAATAATATTTTGTTTTTGTTATGTTTGGTAAGCTGACTCTTAACGTAGTGATTAGTCATGAAGTAAACATAAAGAAATGAGCTTTCCCATGCCTATCTGTGGATGAATATTTCATTATATAACGTACATTGTACAGAATGATACTCATATAATCAAGCTGGATACAGACTTACAATTCCTTTGCAAATCGTCTAAAGGAGCATTCGAGTCCATGAATTTCGAAAATTATCACTTAGTTTCCGTGTATTAGCGCCTCAATCACGTAGGTCATGGGCTCAACTCCGCCCTCTTTCCACCCACCCCTCCTACCCGAAAACAAGGGAGCAAATTCGCTTTATGCAAAAGTCTGAAGGACTTCTACCTAGGAATGCTCGGTATATTGACAACGAGTGTAGTATGAGGCATAAATAAAAGCTAGGAATACAACTTGAGCTTTCCTCTTGGTATTATTCGAATAAAAGAGACATTTGCCAGCTACCCTACTTACTTTCGTATTAAAACAATATTAAACTGACCAGTGTACTCCTTATTATTTATACCGTTAGCATAATATCAAACCGACTAGTGTACTCCGTATACTTTATACGTTTAGTATAATATCAAACTGACCAGTGAACTCCTTATAATTTATACTTTTAGTTTAATATTAAATTGACCAGTTTACTCCTTATACTTTATACTTTTAGTATAATTTCACACTGACCAATGTACTCCTTATAATTTATACTTCTAGCATACTATCAAGATGGCCAGTGTACTCCTTATACTTTTCACAAAAACCTTGATAAGATTAATGAAAAGCTTAGATAAAATACCGTTACCATTTTTTAGAATCAGAGGTGTTGTAACCTTTTTCAAAAAGGTATATATTGAAAACAGCGTTAATATATATCACAAGGCATGCTGTAAAAATACCGCTAGCATAGAGTTAGAGGTGTCATAACCTGTTTGAAAAGGTACTGTAAAATCTTTTGCAGCAACTAGTATTAACGTCTCTGATTTTCAGTACACATTATTTTGTTCAAATGTACTTATTCTCTCATTTAACCTATACATTTTAATCTCGCTCATCTTTTCTAAGATGTAGCTGAAATGAAATTTTTATTTTAAATGTTGTCTCTATTTCAAACAAAATTTATTTTCTTTTTTGTATAGATAATATTTAAAGATTAGAAGTCAAAGACTTACACAATTCTTCCTTATTTAATTTCTTCCGTGTTGTCATTTATTAGTCTGCATAGACAGTATTAAAATTGGTGTTTCATTGTCATGTTTTTCTTAGGTACCATTTTATTGCATAATGGAGATGTATTTGAATACACGTTTACGTCCTCTCGTATTTAACATATCAGTCATGTTTGAATTATTTCATTTTTCTCTTGCACCGTTTCTCCCACATCTGTCATATGGAGAAACATTTATTCCAAAAAATTGTCATTTGTTCGCGATGAAACTTCAACTCGAAGCTTTCAAGATTATCCTAATGTTACGCCAAAGGTAAGTTTCGCATTCGAGATAATTCTAATGTTACGCCATAGATAGTTTTAGCTTTGGAGATGATCCTACTGTTACACCATATGTAGGTTTAGCTTTCGAGATAATCCTAATGTCACATCATAGGTAAGTTTCACTTTCAAGATAATCCTATTGTTACATCATCGGTATGTTTCGCTTTCGAGATAATCCTAAGGTTGCATCATAGGTAGGTTTAGTTTTCGGGATAATCCTAATGCTACACCATAGGTAGGTTTCGCTTTCGAGATAATCCTAATGTCAAATCATCGGTAGGTTTCGCTTTCGAGATAATCCTAATGTTACATCATAGGTAGGTTTAGCTTTCGCGATAATCCTAATGTTACATCATACGTAGTTTTCGCTTTCAAGATAATCCAAATGTTACACCATAGGTAGGTTTCTCTTTCGAGATAATCCTAATGTTGCACCATAGGTAGGTTTCGCTTTCGCGATAATCCTAATGTTACATCATAGAAAGGTTTAGCTTTTGAGATAATCCAAATGCTACACCATAGGTAGGTTTCGCCTTCGAGATAATCCTAATGTTACGTCATAGGTAGGGTTCGCTTTCGAGATAATCCTAATGTTACTCCATAGGTAGGTTTTGCTTTCGATATAATCCTAATGTTACATCAAAGGTAGGTTTCGCTTTCGAGATAATCCTATTGTTACGTCATAGGTAGGTTTAGCTTTCGAGATAATCCTAATGTTACAGCATAGGTAGGTTTAGCTTTCGAGATAATCCTAATATTGCTCCATAGGTAGGTTTCTCTTTCGAGAGAATCCTAATGTTACATCATAGGTAGGTTTCGCTTTCGAGATAATCCTAATGTTGCACAATAGGTAGGTTTAGCTTTCGAGATAATCCTAATATTACTCCATAGGTAGGTTTCGCTTTCGAGATAATCCTGATGTTATATCATCGGTAGGTTTAGCTTTCCAGATAATCCTAATGTTACATCATAGGTAGGTTTAGCTTTCGGGATAATCCTAATGTTACATCATACGTAGTTTTCGCTTTCAAGATAATCCAAATGTTACACCATAGGTAGGTTTCTCTTTCGAGATAATCCTAATGTTATATCATAGGTAGGTTTCGCTTTCGAGTTTATCCTAATGTTACATCATAGATAGGTTTCGCTTTCGAGATAATCCTAATGTTACACCATAGGTAGGTTTCGCTTTCGAGATAATCCTAATGTTACACCATAGGTAGGTTTCGCTTTCGAGATAATCCTAATGTTACACCATATGTAAGTTTAGCCTAGTCTCAGATTTCCTCATGAAATGGTTTAGATCTCTATAGGGTCTTGGCAATACCCACAATGAATCCTGAAATATAGCATTAATTCCAAGCTTGAATAGTTTTTTAAGCATTTATTTTGAGGTATGTAGCGAATGATGCACATACAACTTTAACATTACATTAAAAACTAAAAAATAAAATGTTGAATAATGTACGCCTTTTACTTACAAGAAAATAAATTAAATTTGCTTTAATAACCAATGCAAAATATCATCTTGAAAGCTAATGACTCATTTAATGATGTCATTAAATTTTCTTAGTTTTAGAGGGATTTGGATATCAATGTCAGCTTATGTCACAAGTTATCACAATGGACAGTATAGACTAATATGTCAAAAGTCAAGATTCTCCTGCTGAACAAGTTTTTGCTGTTCTCCAGTATCGAAGAATTACGAAAGAACACGAGCAAGGCACACACCATTGACATTTTAACATTATGTCTAGGGACACCTATTTCATAATACAGGGATCGTCATCATTTGTACAATTCTTGCAAATGTAACATGATTTGCTTTGCTTGTGATATCATAGCTGTGTTTGAAAATGTCTCCACAGATACTTAGCACAAAATCATTTACACGGAACAAACAGAAGAAACACTCACAAAAAGAAAAGAAAGATGGTAGACAAGTGTATGAATAGTGCTACAAGGAACAAGTCTGTATTTTTTAAAAAAAAGTCAGCAGAAGGTCCGAGATTTATTTATCTTATTTTTCAAAACTACTGCTTGAACATTAATTTATTTGCGAATTCAGAACTTTGTTGATGTCCACTTCACTACCCATGGGTTTGAAAATCCTTTCACTCTTCCTTTATACTCTTTCTTAAGAGAAACTGCAGAGTCCGCTGCAAAAAATGCTCAAGTTTTTCACAAACAACCCATTTAAAGACATGTTTTCTGGTATATTACAAAATAAGCATTTTAAAAATTGCTTGTTTTTACAATTCACATTTTTTTTGGAGTGGCGTCCAATCAAATGTGGGTTGTCTGTTTGATGGCATGCCAATAAAAGCGTCTTTATCAAATTAACTTGACTTGCAACGATCCACGAAAGTCCGGGTCAGCTTTCAGTATTTGGTCATTTTTGGTGTGGCTGTCAGTTTTGAAACTCTTTCAGAAGTCTTTAAGAAACAAGACATCCCCCATTGGTGATGTGGCAAGACTTTTTTTTATCTCTGACAATATTTGCATAATGTTTTCTCCAAATTCCCCTCACAGCAGGAAATTGGATGTTGTTGCGGGAGCTTTTAATTCTAAACATAATAATCTTAAAGAGATTCTAATTAGTGCTGAAAATAGGATTAAAGCTGCTAGAAATATATTTGTTATAAGTGGCGTCAAAGATTGTAATGGCACGTGAGGACCGTGGAAGAGTATCATCATAACGCTTCGATTTGTTACTGAATAGCACTTTGGTTTCTTAACGGGATAAACTATGTAGAATAGCAGTTTGGTTTCTTAACGGGATTTACTACGTAAAATAGCACTTTGGTTTCTTAACGGGATAAACTATGCAGAATAGTACTTTGGTTTCTAACGGAATTTACTATGCAGAATAGCACTTTGGTTTCTTAACGGAATTTACTATGCAGAATAGTACTTTGGTTTCTAACGGAATTTACTATGCAGAATAGCAATTTGGTTTCTTAACGAAATTTACTATGCAGAATAGCACTTTGGTTTATGAACTGAATTTACTATGCAGAATAGTACTTTGGTTTCTTAACGAAATTTAATATGCAGAATAGCATTTTGGTTTCTAAACGGAATTTACTATGCAGAATAGCCCTTTGATTTCTTAACGGAATTTACCATGCAGAAAAGCATTTTGGCTTCTTAACGGAATTTTCTATGCAGAATAGCACTTTGGTTTCTTAACGGAATTTACTATGCAGAATAGTACTTTGGTTTCTAACGGAATTTAATATGCAGAATAGCATTTTGGTTTCTAAACGGAATTTACTTTGCAGAATAGCACTTTGATTTCTTAACGGAATTTACTATGCAGAATAGTACTTTGGTTTCTAACGGAATTTACTATGCAGAATAGCAATTTAGTTTCTTAACGAAATTTACTATGCAGAATAGCACTTTGGTTTATGAACTGAATTTACTATGCAGAATAGTACTTTGGTTTCTTAACGAAATTTAATATGCAGAATAGCATTTTGGTTTCTAAACGGAATTTACTTTGCAGAATAGCACTTTGATTTCTTAACGGAATTTACTATGCAGAATAGCACTTTGGTTTCTTAACGGAATTTACCATGCAGAATAGCAGTTTGGCTTCTTAACGAAATTTTCTATGCAGAATAGCACTTTGGTTTATGAACGGAATTTACTATGCAGAATAGCACTTTGGTTTCTTAACGGAATTTACTATGCAGAATAGCACTTTGGTTTCTTAACGGAATTTACTATGCAGAATAGTACTTTGGTTTCTAACGGAATTTAATATGCAGAATGGCATTTTGGTTTCTAAACGGAATTTACTTTGTAGAATAGCACTTTGATTTCTTAACGGAATTTACTATGCAGAATAGCACTTTGGTTTCTTAACGGAATTTACTATGCAGAATAGTACTTTGGTTTCTAACGGAATTTACTATGCAGAATAGCAATTTGGTTTCTTAACGAAATTTACTATGCAGAATAGCACTTTGGTTTATGAACTGAATTTACTATGCAGAATAGTACTTTGGTTTCTTAACGAAATTTAATATGCAGAATGGCATTTTGGTTTCTAAACGGAATTTACTTTGTAGAATAGCACTTTGATTTCTTAACGGAATTTACTATGCAGAATAGCCCTTTGATTTCTTAACGGAATTTACCATGCAGAATAGCAGTTTGGCTTCTTAACGAAATTTTCTATGCAGAATAGCACTTTGGTTTATGAATGGAATTTACTATGCAGAATAGCACTTTGGTTTCTTAACGGAATTTACTATGCAGAATAGCAGTTTGGTTTCTTAACGGAATTTTATGTGCAGAATAGCAGTTTGGTTTCTTAACGGGAATTACTATGCAGAATAGCAGTTTGATTTCTTAACGGAATTTACTATGCAGAATAGCACTTTGGTTTCTAACGGAATTTACTATGCAGAATAGCACTTTGGTTTCTAAACGAGATATACGATGCAGAATAGCACTTTAGTTTGTTACGGGATTTACTATGCAGAAATAGTTTGGAACATGTACCGAATTTACTGTACAGAAAGTGCTACATCTGGATTCTATAGAAAAATGTTTGATAATAGTAGGCAGAATTAATAATTAAATACAAATAATACTACCATGTAGGTTAGAGAATTTTAATACACATTCTACGGAGTATCGAATCAACGTCCGCGAGTAAACGGCACCCTTCGCCTTGCCTGTACAGACCAGCCCATATCCCGTCACGACTAAGCATGCATCACCAAAGCATGATGGCACTGAATCGGTGTTATATGAACTCGTTTGTAGAACAGACACTCGCATGACAATCTAGTAATTGATTCTCAAATATATACACACAGTCGTTAGATTACTACGAAATAAATCAAGGTATATAGGATTTTATTTTTTATTTATTTTTTATTTTTTATTATTATTATTATTATTATTATTATTATTATTATTATTATTATTATTATTATTATTACACACACACACACACACACACATATATATATATATATATATATATATATATATATATATATATATATATATATATATATATATATATATATATATAGAGAGAGAGAGAGAGAGAGAGAGAGAGAGAGAGAGAGAGAGAGAGAGAGAGAGAGAAGTAGTAGGAGAAAGTAAGAATCCGAGCTCAACAACCCCCTCCAGACCTCCAAACAAATACAAAATACCTAGGTAACGTAATAGAAAACCTATTGCAATCAATAATTGCGTTAAGAATCCGAGCTCAACAAATACAAAATACCTAGGTAACGTAATAGAACACCTGTTGCAATCAATAATTGCGCTAAGAATCCGAGCTCAACAACCTCTCTAGACCTCCAAACAAATACAATAGAACACCTGTTGCAAAATACCTAGGTAACAGGTAAAATTTAATTACGTGATCTTCCAGAATAAGCAGAATGATATGTCAGACTCAATTTTTCAAATCATTATGATTTAGTAGAACGTGGCGATTGTGGACTAAATTACGAATTAGAATTCCAATAAGGTAAGTGGTATTATACCTCATTACCAACTGTTAATGTCTCAACTGTAGATATCAAAAATATTTCATTATCATGGTAATAGAGGCTAAACTTTATTTTACCGCTCACATAACGACGTGACTCAAACAAATCTTTTATTTGTGATTTGTTAAGAGGGTATTTTTTGTCGATAAAATACACCTTTGACCGATCAAGATCAATTGTAAGTTTCGTGTATTTATGCTGACTAATCGGACAGTGAAAGTTGTTAAATTCCGCTAGCAACTTTTGATACAATTGTTCGAGATAATTAAAATACTCGCTGTCATCAGATCTGATGAGCGAAAGTTTTAACTTGTCACGGGTACCACTAAAGCATATGCCTGATGTTTCATTATTAATTTCAACTGTCAATGGTTTGCCGTCCATCATTAGATATTTGATTTTGCTACTGTAGCTATTTGTTACTGTCAAATTTTCAAACATTATTTTTAAAGTTTAGATAAAATTTTAGTTTGCAAAGATAATGTCAAATATATCTCTATCATCATGACAATACCCAAGTGCAAATGTATCTACCCCATTTTCGCAATAACGTTTATCATCAAAATTGCTCAAACCGCGTTTGATAAGGACATCTGTTTCGAGCTTATGATGATTTGTCCGAATTGACATAGCTCTTATAAAACTAACACCACCATCAAGCGCGTACTTGTAGTCATCAAATTTTATAAACTTTTTAACAAAATCACGAGGCAGACCTTTTGCTTTTTTTGTTATTTTATTATTGTCTAACAATACGGCATACATTTTACTACGTAATCCGATAAAGTATTTGATAGCGCTCGAGTTCATTTCATCTTTGAACTTACCAATAACCTTTTTATTTGTGTCGTCATGAAATTTACTGTCACGTGGGTAATCAGAAAGATCAAACAGATATCTATTATCATGCATATCCTGATAGATGTCCTCACATTCAATTTCATATACGAGCGAATCAGTATCAGTAAATAATAATCTACTAGCCGGCCATTGATTTTTAACAAAATTATAATGAAAATCGTACATCAACCACTTTGATAAATCTAACACTGCAGCTCCAACATAGATCGGCTTGTTTAGTTTTAGATTTGTTTTTCTTCTTTGTATCGCAACAAGATTCTCATTAAATATTTTCATGCTCACAAAATCATCGTCTGACACAAGTTTGTTTCTGCGATTGACATCATTGACTAGTTCGATATTTACGCGTTTCCTAATATTCTCCATCGTCTTACCAAAAACGGAATTGTTCATCAGTTTGAAAAAGTTTTTCTCAAAATCAGTTTTTGCCGCAGCTCTTCTTGTAGTGTTCGAGTTAATATAACCTCTCATCCACGGCGACTGATTAAATTTTAGTACGCGATGAACTTTTCTCAACACGAGACCAGCATCGACTGCTTGTTTTAAAGCTTTGTAATGCAAAACATAATTACGTTTATGAAGCAAATTTGGTACTAGTTTCTTTACCATAGAATGTTGTCTTGGTAATGCTGACGCTTGTTGTTCTTCTGATAACAAACTATAATCTATGACCATCGATTCCGCACAGAAAGGATAATCGTTATGTAATTTGTGTAGCGAAGTTGGATAATCGAGATCAACTTCAACGAAATACGAAACATCGTCGGGTATCTTTTTTTCTGTCTCTGATAGAAATTGATCAGCCGTGATCCAATGAAATCCACCAAACGGCATTGGTTCTGCCATCGAATACCCGTACAAGTTATTACAATCTAGATAAACTATATACTTCGAAGGAAGGTCAGAATTATACTCTTTCAAATATTTGTTGTTTGCTTCAGCATATTTCTTCGTTATCACGCTAATACCGCCTCGGATACCTTTTTCAATAAAATTGAACATATCAACGTCAGTCAGTAATTCCAACCTTACCTTACTAAACTTTAACAGAGCATTCCATGACAGTCCGGGGGCAGAATAATACCAGCAAGGATCTAGTCCGTAATTATTATAACTCACTTCTCGAAAACTTTCAAAAACATCTGCTAATAATAACACGTCAGTTTTCAAATACAAATCGTGATAATCACCAAAAGTCTCACAATCAAACTCTTTCCAAATATCTTGTGCATACTTGTACTCGTCATCAGTTATATTTTCTTTTTTAAGTTGCGAGTAAAATTTGTCTTTGCTAGGTAAAGATGTTTCATCAAATTTACTCCAATCGTCGAGATATTCGTATGGAAAAACTCCTTTTTTAGCTAATAGATTAAATTTATCTCCAAAACAGTCTCTTAGGTTATCAAATTTACTACAACCTTTTACTAGCTCATCTAACGAGGCTGCCATAAACTGCAGGCTGTCAATAAAACGTAATTTACCTAGCGTAACTGACATATACTTTTCAAAATTATTTGGAATGCATTTGATGACATTATTGAGTTTTAGATGAGCTTTTATCTCAGGATCACCAAAAGCTTCTACGATGATGTGACTATCATATCCTCGAAAATTGTGAAGAATAACTGGAATAAAATCTGGAGCGTGAAATTTTAAATTACACTGGTCATGAGCCGCTCCACGATACTGTCCGGTCAAATGGCAATGGTCACGTACTTTTTTGTTGTCAGGGTCAAAAGCTTTTTCACAAATATAACAAATTTTCGCTTGCTCGTGATCAGATTCTTGTTGAGGTGTTAATTTTAACATTGGAGTTACTTTTTTCAAACGATAAGTAATATTATCAACTTCATTAATCAACTGCTTGAGAAGCCAGACAGCTGGATTTTTACTACGATAGAGTTGGATTGGTTTAGATAATCTCGAATCAGCGCAACAAACTACCTTGTACGCTACTCCGCATGGAACATGATTTTGAATTTTTCTTGTACTCGATTGGTTAGGATCATTTTCTACGCCAAGTACAGGTTGAAGTAAGCATTCGAAATCGACGTATATGACGAAAGGAATTTTTAGTTTATGATTATGATGGACAAACTGTAACACGCTATCTTTTTTAGATGGCATTGTTATTCTTTGTACGTCACTACAGTACTGCAAATGCTTTTGTAATGTTTCATTGTCTCTACAACCGTGCAAGCAGCGATAACAAAAGAACTTTTTGTTGTTATTTTTATTATACTGTCTTCCAACTAGTCTGTTAAAGTTTTTGATCCAAATGTAATGATTTTTATAAAACAGTAAATTGATAGTCGATTGTGAAGCTTTTTCTGAAATATACCTCGGATAGACATTTTCTTTTTCATCTAATCCGAAAACGTTAATCGAAACATTATTTTGCTTTTCAAACTTTGGTATTTGATTTTCTGCCACTGGAAAGTCAATACCAGCACAATTTAATCTTGACGCGTGACTGATATACTTCTCAACACGATCAGCATTTTTTTCTGCTGGAAATAGCGCGGAAAGAACAGCCCATTGGAAACATTTGCTATCGACGTTTTTTATGTTTATACAGCACTGTTTATTTTTTATTTTTGGTGGCAGGTCGATATACGAACTACCGCGTAATGCGTCATATTTCATCGTGTGAAACAAAATTTCCTTGATCATTTCAAACTTCCAACCCGAACCTAATTCGGTAAATTCTTCTATTTTTTTCCAAATTTCTTGGTGTATTTCATTAGATAGTGACAAAAGATCACTACCAAGTAAAACACGTCTAGATTTTGCGTTGATGTAAGGGTCTGCAATTTCCTTGTTAGTAGATTCTTCCGTCAAAAGTAGTTTTGAAAATATAACGTGATATTGCACTAACAATCTTAGACCCTTGTGTTTTTCAAGCTCACGTTTTACAGTCGTCTGTAGCAGATGAAAGAGATTTGTTTCAGAAAAATTTACTAAAACATTTTGATTATCAAACTGATAACTATTGTCAAAACCTGCAAAAGCAGTCCCTATTTTAACAGGTTCTCCCATAAGACTTCTCTTGGCTATATCACGCAATTTCAACATTATTATACTATAGTCTAATATCTAATTGATAATTTACTCCGCTAAACAACAATTAGAGATAAAAAATATCACCTATAATATAATGACAGTAAATCTGACAAGCGCACGTGAGCAAGAGGTATATCATGTTTATCCGAAGTACAACCTGTACGCTGGAAATGCACTTGGTTCGGTTATTAATATCAAAACTGGAATATCTGTTGGTAAAGCAACGCCAGCGGGTTATACGATTAGTGTAAAGGGAGATAATACTGAAAGAATTACGATGTTTAGAAAAGATTTTATTTACACGTTATTTTGCGATGACATTCCAGAGGGGAAACGAGTATATCATTATAACGGTAAAGTCACTGATGACAACATTGAAAACTTATCCTTACAAGATGAGTTTCAGCCACATCCTGTCTTTGATGTATACGAGGCTAACGATCGCGGTATTGTTAGAAACAGAAAAACTAAAAACGTTCTTAGTTCTATGAACAATATGGGATATCTTATAGTAACTGTTAGAGGAACATCGACAGATCGAGTTTGTTATACTGGTCATAGGTTTGTTTACGAGGTGTTCAACGGATCTATACCCAATGGTCTGGTTATTAATCATATCAATAATGTAAAGACAGACAATCGATTGGAAAATCTGGAGCTAGTGACCCAACAGGAAAATGTGAGAAAAGGACGAGGTGGTGGTATTAATTTTAGATGCCTAATAAAACCTGTTATTTCGTTAAACCTTGAAACGGATGAGGAGATCAAATTCAAATCAATTACAGCTGCGGCGAAATATTATAATATAAATCCCAGAGCAGTAAAATTTGTAGCTGATGGAGCAACAAAATCAGCTTTTTCAAACAAATATGATGCTAGTATTATTTTTAGATATGATGATTAATAATATTTTGTAATTCGGTTTTAGTCAAACAATGATGAGCAAATGCTATAATATCATCGCAATCAAATTTTAGCGTCGTTACTGCACTTTCATTAATTTTATTTTTTTCTGCTTCTGTTAGTAATATTTTATGAGAATCACCTTGCATTACAATAACGTCAACGGAATATGAACTATAACCTGACAAGCATTTTCTTACCGCTTCAGTCAGTTCGTGGTAGTTTATTATATTAACTTTTTGGTGATATTTGACCTTGTCAGTCATCTTATAACAACAAATTAGATAAAAAGTATATTATAATATGGATATGATGAAACGACTTGCTAGCGATAAGGTCTCCACAATCTCTAATGATATGATAGACAAATCCATTGGTTATAACGAAGATGATATTTTATATAACAACGAATCTGATGATGATGAAATAGTCACCGTCGTTAACAGATATAATTATAGCAGACCAACCACTGGAAAATATAATGTCAAGTATCACATTGCTAAAAAAATTATAAAATTTAATTTTACCGTTACCGAACAGCAGGTATTTTTACAATTAATCAGACCTTTTTTAAACATCAAAATTCCAGACCGACAGAAAAATATAAAATTTGATTTCATATTTGTTAAGATTTTTAATCTTATGACGATCTCTGACGATCGCAGACAATATCTAATATCATTATGTAAACCAGTAAAATGCAAATCTATCAAACGAAAGTATGAGGAAATTTATAATAGCATTATTTCACAGTCGATAAAATCGACCGGGTTGGAATCCAACTGTTAAATTTATCACTATACCCACGCCATTTGACTAAACTTTTATCTCCTTTTTTCCTAATCACTTTTTCGATAACGAAAACATCTTGTTCAGTTTTTTGTAGTTCTTGTTCGTAAAAACTACCTACTATAGGTTCACCTGCCAGATCTTTTAACGCGTACGTTACAGGTATTGTTAAGAGTACTTTATCAACAACAAATACTTCTTCGCTCCAGTTTGGAGTAAATCCTTTTTCAAATATCTTTTTAGTCAAAGAGATTCTAACTTTATCACCGACCTTAAATTTATGTCTGCGGTACATGTTTTCGTTTGCTAATATGGGATTTTTGATAGCGTCATTAGGTGACATTTTGATGGTTCGATGTTTCGTGTTATTATATTCGCCTACGATTTGAGAAAGGTCATCGATGTACCTGTTGGTGTTTTTAGCTGTCATATGTTTATGTAATTTTTCGTTTAGCGTGCGATTAAATCTCTCGACAACAACGCTTTTGCCTTCGTTTCCTGTAACGTATTTTTTAATATTATTTTGTTCTAGAAACTGCTCAAACTTTTTGTTAAAAAACTCTGCTCCGTGATCAGTCCAGATTTTGTTTGGCTTTCTTTCGGTACTCGTTATTATTTGTTTTAACGCATCAGTGATTGACGTTCCTGTTTTATCTGAAACTGGCACACTGAAAGCGTATTTGCTGAAAACATCTATAACGTTAAACAAATACTTCTTTGGAGCGCCATCAGCGCCAACGTTAAACTGAGCCAGATTGGATACATCTACCAAATCTATTGCCCAGATATCATCTACAGCGTTTGCAACAACTTTACGTCTCGGAAACTTTTTTTTTTAGGTCTGTGTAGTTCGACTGCAAGATCATCGTATAATTCTTTTCCCCGATCGCGAGGCGATTGACGAGACTCTCCGAGTCCGAGTTTATATTTTGCTCCTATCATTCCTTGAACAAATCTTCTATCAAAACGTTCTCGTAGATTTGTTGGCTCCATATCATGTAATTCGTCTAACATTACTTTATCACAATCTGCTTTCGAGTTTTCATGATCACGATAACAGATATCGTGACGCATTGCTATTGCATCCACTTGATTATAAGGCTCTTGTCCTGGCAATGGATTGTCGTTTTCATCTAGTTGTTGATCTAGCGGATTCCACGGACCTGTATACCGATGACCTGGCAAAGTCCAACCGCCTTTTGGTTTTGGTAATTTACCAATTAGTTTATGTATATCTATACCTAACCCTATTATTTCTCTGTTGTTACAACGTTGACAGTACGTAATGATTTTATCTTGTTCTATGCAAAGATCTTTGTCACAATCACAATTGCATTTCATTTTATTTTATTTTGTTTCATAAGATTAATCGTCGATCAAGATAACTCTATCAACGCTAGATCCTACTTGTTTTTTCAAAAACATACTTTTCTTTCTACCACAGATTGCACAAATACTTTTTAACATCGTTCTATTATTTTTCGTTTTTTCCGTCATCTCATCCTTGTTCTCTGTTTTAGTTTTGCATTTGAGACAGTATGTTGACATTATTATATCAAGGAGTTTAGATAAAATTGATTGCAATATTATCATTCGCATGAGAAGGAAGCTTATCAAATTGTAAAATAAACTTTAAAAAGTTTTTACTCTGGTGCATTTGTCTGACAAACATGATACAATAATAACCACAAGCTGATGTTCCAATCGGCTGTAGTTGATTAGACGAATAATTTATTTTATCAAATTTTTTAAAAATATATTTTTTTATGAGATCGCTTGGAGGAAGTCCGAACGAATCAAAATAATTGTTATCGTGGACAGCAACCCAGTGGGTGCCAGAGCCATCATTGAAGTTTTCAATATTTACAACACAAGAACCGCCTGTTGGTACGTCATCGAGTTCATCCTTGGAAAATACTCCTCGAAATCCAACAACGTCCTTCAATTTTTCAATGATGTCAAAATTGCTCAATAACGTCTGGTCCCTGGTAGAGTTAATCCGCGTCCGATTCCTAGTAAGTTTGGCAGCAGACTTCCCGCTAGTCCCGCCAAAAGTGGAGCGAAAGGAATAATTCCTCCTTGTTTTGTTTGTTTGCGTTTTGTTGTTTTCTTTTTTTTCGATGATTTTGTTTTTTTCGTTGGCATTTTATTTTATACTGTTACATAAAATTAACGATAGATTTGTTTGATACCACGACCTTCGACTGCTTTCTTTGTTGCGCCAGAGACTGCTCCTGACGCAGCCGCAAGTCCAAGTGTACCAAGTACTGGTAAAACTTTGCTAGCTATTATTGATAACGCTGGTCCAAAAAATCCACCTTCTTTTGACATTGCAGTTACCTGAGAAACAGATAATTTCAGCACAAATGGTTTTCCTTTGTCGAGTTTATTGATTTGTTGTTGCGTTAGCATGACTTTTACTGCAATTTTATTTGAAGTTTCCAGAGAGATCATTAAAGAAACAGAGCTGCGTTTAGCAACAGCTGCTGATAATTTTTCAACTTGACCAGATGTTAGGTATATTTCTCGAGTTGTGTATTTGGTTTTCATAATGTTATATCCAAGTTGTTAGATTAAACTTGTACTGTCATTCTTCCTTTGATTGAATCGATGGTCAGAAATCGATCACTAACCAATAGCGCGTATACGTTATACTGTTCACCTGGCACAGCGCCCAGTGTCCACGTGACCTCAATATCTGCAGTCGATCCCACAACACGCTCCAAATGTTTTGATACGTCGAAGTAAAAGATGGGATAGAGCGTTCGAAACTCATCTATTGATATTTGAGATCCACTGTCCGCGTTCTGATATTTTTGCATTGCTTCCATAAGATACATGTACGGCCGAGAGATGTTTCTGGTGGCGTCTATGGTAAAATTACATTCGATTGCACGTTCGGGATACTGTTTGGAATTTACTCTCACAAATATTCGTCTAACGTCTGGGTTATCGAATATGGAGTTGTTTATTTCCTGATTGTTACGACGTGCTTGTCGTTGAAATACGACGAACAAGTGTCGCGGTAGTTGTTCGCTTGGCGTGGTCGTTACACGCCACGTGTAATCAGTCGCGTTGGGAATGGCTGTTTGATAAATCCTGTTCTGTTGGAAGTGTATCTTTTTTGTAAAGGTGGCTAGTAAAGATTCGAGCTCCATCATTTTAGCTAATGAAGGGACAACCCGAGGCATCCACAGTGCTAATCTTGTAATAGAAAACTGTCCCTCAGCCACTCCACCGGCGTGTATTATACAATCGTTTTGATCAGCTCGATCTAATATAAGCGTATGTTTTATTCCTCGAAACACTTTGTTATAATCACGGCAAAATCCAAAGATTGTACTTAACGGAAGCATCATCGTTATTTGGCGAGATTCTGCGGCAAATGTTTTTCGTTTGGTAAATCCCTCGTTATATCTTATGTTACGTGCACTAATAACACCGTTTATAAAATTTAACATCGCAACACCATCTGCGCCTGCCGCTGGTGGAGTTATACCAAGATTACGACAAGCGGCAATAAGTGAAACTCTTGTGGCGTTTGCATCAGCAGCTGCACCTGGTGCGGCTATACCAAAATTGTTAGCATTAGCAATAAGAAAATCTCTTACAATTATAGCATCTGCAGCGGCATCAGCTCCGTGTGCAAAAGCACCTCTTGAAATAAACTCGCCAGAGGTAGTTGTCCCTAGTCCAGTATCTTTGAACCACATCATATTTGTGGCTATTGATCTGGAATAGTCATCGCTAAACGAAACGATGTTTAGTATTGTACTCGCTATGGGTAAGTGCATCGAAATATCTTCTACGGTTTGATTGGCCAGTTGGTATCGTGCACTCTTAAACAAGCTCCAACCATTATTGACGAGAGCGATTTCTGCATCAGCTGCAATATCACCACCTATCACAGTTAATATTTGACCACGAACTTCTAGCATTGCCTTATGGGGTAGTAGAAACACGTCCTCGTCTCTTGTGTTAAAAGTTCTAACTCCGGTTTTATTCGGTTCGTTCGAGTTCTCATCGAGATACTCGACATACTCTAATTCTGTTACAGCATCGTCAGTATCAATTTCTTCTGCAAGATCGAGATAGTTTTTAGCTGACATTTATTTTATAATCGTTACACAAAATTAAAAGGCAGCAGGGGTCATCGGCGCTGTTTTCTTTACAAGTTTACGTACTATTTCTTCACCACTCGGCGACAATAATTTTTTTGTTGTAGCTATCATAGCTCGTTTTGTTTCTTCTGTTGGCGCAATATCTGATATTACTCGTTTTATTTCCGACACCGTAGGTGTTGTTGAAGGTCCTTTAATCTTATCAGCAATCTTTTGCCCTACTGCAGTGCCTGCTGAAGATGCCGCCCCTGTAGCGAAAGCTTTACCGGCGTCAAGTGCAATGGGCGCTACTTTACGCGCGATTCCTGGAATATTCTCTGCAATTGTTGTAAATATATTTCCAAAAAATCCACCTACAATTTTTCTTCGATAAACTTTTCTTCGTCTCATTTTATAAAATTATGTACACAAAATCACATGCCTAGGCAGTGCGTAGGTGTAAGTAATACGTGACTATCTCGTTGTTCACGTCTATTTGTCGTCCAGATTGGTCTGTGAGTTGCATTGTAATGCTTGTAATTTGATTCTCAGGTGTTATTGGATAGTAGATAATCTGTCGCGGATTGATTTGCATGAGAGAACCTGGTGGGACTTCTGGTGAGAAACTGTAGATCGTTTGCCCGCGGTTGCCTTTTGACGTATAAGATCCAGATGCGATAGAGCAATTGATGAGTATTGTATTTACTTCTGTAATATCTACTGGTAGTTCTCCATCAAATGTCAAAGATTTATCTTCACCGGTGGTATAGTATAAAACTCTAGTAAAACCTAACATCTTTCCAAAACTTCTTTCTTCAAAGAGGACTTTCATATTTCTTTTCACTGTTATCCTAGCTCGTAAGGTGTTATAATTCGCCGCTAATTCAAAATTGTCAGCATTCCCACCAGCTTTTGTTAGAAGCTCTTTTATTGTTCTGTTTAGATCAGTAATGTTATAAGCTCCTTGTGGAATCTGTAGTTTGTATTGTATATCAATAAACTCTTTTTGTGATGTTGGAGATTGTTTAACATTAACGATTAAAATTTCATCATTAATCCCAGTTTTAATATTCGGCATGGCGTTCCAACAAGTACAAGAAATTAATCCAATCTCATACTGTTTTGCAGGATCTAGTTCTATTGGTGGGTTGTAATTTACTGTAAAATTCGCGCTGTTTCCTGTTATTTGTGACGAATCAAGCAATAATGTTGTTTGCATTATACTAATATTTTAGATAAGATCGCGGTGTAAAATTTCGTACTCGGATGATGTTAGTAATCCACTCGATCTTAGATGATCAAGTATATCAATAATTTCGTTATCAATCTCTACACTTTCATTACCAGCTTCTTTAGAGGATATCAACAGCATTAGCCGATCGACTATGTCTGCGTTTGATGTAAAAACTTTAACTCCACCTCCAGTTCTTTCTTCCGGTAATCTTTTATCTCGCTTTTTTTCATATTTTTTTAATAGTCTTATAAAATTCCAACTTTTCTTATAACCTCCTGGTTTATTTCGATATTGTATTGATGTTTTTAGTAAAATTTCAGCCATAATTCCTTCTCTAATATGATCAACTAATGTTAGAATATTTCCTTCATCTTTTTCATCTTTAATATCATCATCAGCACGTGAGCCATCTTCTACAATTCTTTCTAATTTTTCTATCAAATTATCATAGTTTTCTTTTGGCCAATCTCGAATACTATTAATATCAATGATATTATTATTTTCCATAAACTTTTCATACTCATCATATTCTATTTTAAACCTAGCTTGTCTTCTGTAAATTTTTATAGTTTCTTCAAAAGGTATCATTTTTATCACACTTTCTTGTAATATTTTTTGTTTCTCAGTTAATTCTTCAGTTTGTTCTGACACTTTTTCTATTAACCTCCTTAACTCGTCGGGATTAACAGCCTTTGTTGTTATAGCTTGCTGAAGTGCAAGAGGGTTGTTTATTAATCTATCAAATTCAACCTGTCGTGCAATAGGATCAACAATGTCTCTTACAAGTTCTTCTGCAATTTTTTTATTTTCTTCTTTCGATCTTTCTCCTAGTAAACCTAACAATCCTTTTCTTTTATTTTTGCTAGTTCTTCCGGAGACAATGTTGGTATTTCTGGCTGCTTGCCAAGCATCGCCTCAGTAACAGGTTTGAAAAATTTGGTTCTTTCTTCTTCTGCTTGAACTTGTCCACGTCGAGCTTCTTCCACCTTTTTCTTAAAAGCCGCACGAGTTTCGAGAAACTTTTTTAGTAATTCGATTTTCTGTTGATGTTTGTCCATTATTTTTATACGCTTTACAAAATTATATCATAGAAACGTCTCAAGGCAACAACGAAACATCTTGGTTGGATCACGCGCTAGCTTGTCAAATAAAAAGAAACTATATCGATCTTTAGTTGCTCGATGATATAATTCGATAAATTTATCTTTTGTAACATCACCACATTGTTCGTTTGCAATATTTCTCACATCCACATTATCTAGTCCGGGAAATAATATGAAACAACCCGTATTTCGCCTAATAAACCTATCAACATTATAAAAACCTTGGGCAAGATAAAAAGAATTACATCTTTTATTACGTGATAGTGAAAAATATGATCTAATCTTGTTCATTTCCTCATTGTTTAGCGGAATATCATCAAAGACGATTATCTTCTGCTCTGACGAATCGAGTTCATTCACTGGAACGAGTTCTTCTGGTTGTTTTATCAAAAATATATCATCACCAATGCCAAGGTCATCACGAAGTTTATCATTATACTCACTTAGTAACTCGTATTTGTCTTGTTGGGGGTTGATGGTGTAAATATACACCTTATCATAGTTAAAGTTATTATTGAGTAAAAGATTTAATAACAAATTTGTTTTACCAGATCCAGTTCGCCCAACAATAAGATAATGACAGTCTGGAAGTTCATTGTTATGTTTATGCTTCACCAATCGCTCGGTGTCAAAGTTTATTATCTTCGCCATCGTATAATTTTATGTTATATTAATCCAACAATTTTGTGTAGAACGGTATGTATAATGAGCTACTATACAAAATTTGGAACATTAGCAGTAGATTTATTAACAGAAGGTTACCAGGGTGACTTATCCAAGTATGCAACTCTTGATAAGCTCAAAAATGAAATCAACAATTTGTTAAACGTTGCAAGTGTAGATCCAAATGAAGTTGTAGTTTTCCAGGACAAACAAGGACGATTAAAGACGAGTAATGTACAACTATCAGATGTACTAGTACGAAATCCTACTGCAGTTGCTAATAATATTGTTACTTTTAACAATCAAGGTAAGATAGAAGATTCGGGTAGGTCAGTTAACGATTATGTTAGAAAAGCAGGTGATTTATTTACGGGAAACATTGCTATGAACCAGAACAAGATCACATACCTTGGAAACCCAACTGAGGATAATGACGCTGCTACTAAGAAATATGTTGATGATCAGGAATCAAAGTACGTGTCGGCGCATGGCGGTATAATGCGTGCATTTCTCAACATGAACAATAATGGCATCAATAATCTTAGAACACCAGAATCTGATTTTGATGCTGTAACAAAGAAATATGTTGATGATATCAACAATGAAATCACCAAGTTCAAAACTGATTTTACTAATCACATCACCACGTTTTTAAATTTTCGCAGAAACATTAACAAAACCAATAACGAATTTTTTGGAAGTCCGCCATCTGTTGATATTACACTCGATAATATTAACACAAAACTCAACGATATTATTAGTGGAATTCCTAGTATTGTTGAGAAAACAAGTATGATTAAAATTCCTCACAAGCAGATTAAAAATATTGTCTATACTGTTGCTTCTGGAATGTCTACTTGGTCGCCGCAAAATAACAC